>PVKA01002503.1:0-79234 GCA_004027165.1 Ctenomys sociabilis | reverse complement strand
TGGGATGGGAGCAGCGCCGGACATTTCCCCTTAGTTTGCTTCCTGATTGGTACCCCGTGAGCATGCCGACTATGCTAAAACTAACACCTTTGCAACTGCGACTCCACATTTCCTAGCAATTGACACTTGAACATCCTTAAGAACCCAATTTGGGAAAGGCAATCATAATTGCAATGGACAGGCTGTTACTGGACCAGGAGACAGTGGACAGCCTAATGCTACTGTGATTACTGAGGTGAAAGCAGTTTCCTCCTCCTAGAAAATCATCACTCAGACCTTGTGTCAGGTGTCACGTCTCAGTGCTGAGACAGCCCTTCTATGAAAGTGTTGTACGATGTTGTTTATATTTTATCACTGGACAGTGAGAGTTTGCTAGAAAGTGAAAGAACTGTAAAGTATTACTTAAACATCCCAAAACAGTAATGGTACACTTCTGTTCATGATTAGACTGTATTGCGGACCTCATTTTCCTGTGTAACACAACCATACCTAGAAAGGAGCAGTCCACGCTTAAATTGTTTCTCTGCTTTGCAATCTTTTATAGGTTTTGATCAGTTTTGCATATATGGTAATCTTACAACTAATTTGAAACAACAATGTGCACTATAACAGCCACTGTTGAATTCCTATCATTTTGCTTAGTGAAATTCAGTATCATTTCTAAATTTTTTTTTTACTATTTTGTATTCTATTTGAAAAGTACAAAAGAAAAGACACCATGCTATGCTTTAATACATCTTAAATGATGTATTAATGAAAAATCATGTGCCTAATATAAATATGGCTATACATTGCCCAGATAACCGGGCATTAATAATGTAGTCAGTTTTTAAGTTGCATTTCTGCTCCAAATCACAAAACTTAGTCTCTAAAATAAGGGTTAATGTAATACCCTTTCAGTGCACAGTTTCCATCCTCAAGTAGATGAGATCTTCCTATGATGGGAACCCCACATTCATCTCAGGTACTCTTAGCACCATTAGGATGCACATTATATCCTGTTGGAAGTGAAATCCATTAGCATTACAGTTACTTTTGTCAGGATGAATTCAGAGTATGCTTGGTATTGCAGAGCAAGTAACCCCACAGTACTGCAGAGTAGGCCTTTATCAATATAAGCAGAAGACTCATCAATGTTTTCTGAAATATATTTGTGATACTTCTACTAGTCATATTATATTCTATGATTATGAATTCGGTGTTCATTTTATTCAATATTCTTACAGCCCATCTTCATAAGCACAGCAGGTGTAGGGCATGTTTTAAGAGTTGTGATCTTGTGAAGACTGTAGAAATGTTCTCTACGGCTCCAGATGAATGCCAAACCCTTCAGGCTGAGAGTCTGAAAGAGATTTTCATATTCACTAAGCAAAAGAACCAGCTATTCAATAGCTGCATGAAAGAACAGTGCTTGGGAAAGGAGAGGATAGGAATCCAGTTCTGTAGTGGAGCAAAGTCATTTCTACGAAAGGAATATCCTTTGAAAACTTAGTGAACATGGGAAAAGAGTGTTTCAATATGAAAATAAGTTATTGTCAGCTTAATAAGAAAAATTCTACCTTTGCCTCTCTGTGTGTTTATCTGTCTGTCTTTTGGCTGTCTGTCGCTCTCCCCTCTCTCTATCATGTGGGAGAGAACCCGAAGCATCTATTGTGCTTGCACCAAGATACATCTCCAGCCTTTATTTCTTTATTTTAATCTCAAATTCTTCCTTCCGCTTCTTTGCACTTCTAGTCAAGGATAACCGGTCTTTGTTATCAGGCCTGGCTAGAAAATTGTAGCAGTTTATAAAATAATCTTGACATAAATGACTGAATAAACCTCTGCTACATTTTCTACCAAGTGATTACCTTATTTTTACATATCTGAAACCCAGTCAACAATAATATAACAAAACAGTAAAATGAAAAACTGGAAAGCAAATCTTATATTTATTCAGATTTTCTGAAAGCACATAGGATATGAGGATCAAAACCCTTGAAACAGAGAGAATCACTCTGTGTTAATGAAAAATCATGTGCCTAAGATAAATATGGCTATACATTGCCCAGATAACTGGGCATTAATAATGTAGTCAGTTTTTAAGTTACATTTCTGCTCCAAATCACAAAACTTAGTCTCTAAAGTAAGGGTTAATGTAATACCCTTTCAGTACCCTTACTTAGTTTCTAAAGTAAGGGTTAATATAGTGAAAATCCTCAATGCAGTATTCTACTATGAGTAGTTTAAACAAGCTACTGTAAAGGTGAAGATGATAAAGGACTGGAAAATTTAAAGCTAAGAATAAAAGTGAGAGAATATCACAGAGATTTAATGGGACTTTGCAAAATTATGCTCTTCTTGAAGAGTATAAACTTCTTGAAGATTCTTCTCAGCCTTGGAAGAGAAGAGGGCAGGGAGCAAACTCACCTACTTCATAGATCCTCAGTTTTCATGTTGGACTTGATTTGGTAAACATGCTGTGAATACAACTACTGTTGCTATTTACAGGAAAAGAATTTAAAAATAAAACTGTCATGTTCTACCCTTCCTGTACCATAGTAATGGTCATGAGCCACAGAGAGGTTGTCCAGATATTCTGTTATCTCTAATGGAAGACAAAAACAGCCAAACTGCAGTAGACTCGTAAGATGAAAAGGAAATAACAAGTCTTTGAAACTGCAGGCCATTAAGGTTTGTGTTTGCTTGCTTTGCTCATATTTTAAACCTTTAATTGGTACATGTGGGCAGTACATAGAGATTATATTCATTGTAGTGAAGTGGTGCATATACATAGCCATAACACATCTTGTCTATTTTTCCTTCCCTCTCCACCTTTCTTTATGTCTGTAGCATGATTCCTTTATTTATTTCATAAGATCTTGCTCAACTAATTATCATTAAGATTGGACCAAGGCCCTGTACGCTGAGGTACCTTCCCAGATCATTTTTTGAAAACTGTTTCTCTTTAATTTTGAGACAGGAGTTCACTAACTCCTCACTAAGGCAGATTCCAACTTCTAGTCCCCCAACGTGGGGCTCACAGAGTGCTAAGATTGCAGGCCCGAGCCGAGCCACTAGACCTGCTTGTTTTCTAAGAATGTAAAATTTGCAAGTAACTGACAGGACATCTTAGCTTTCTTAACTACTACAGGGATTAACTGAACTCAAGAATTAAAAGAAAACCAGGCCAGGACAGATAGCTCAGGGGATTAAAGCAGAACAAAAACATAGAAAAATCAAGGCTAATAAATCATGGAAGCTTTTTACATTAGCCAAACCATCCCAAGAGAGCTGATATCTCTCCTAAAATCATTCCCTTAGATACATTTTATTAGTTTGACGGAATAGTAATGAAAGAAGTCATTTGTACTAAAAGTGAGATGCCTGAAAAGGATAAATGCACTAAAATGTGCAACACCTACTACCGACCAGCATGTATCATTTCACTCCATTCACCTAAGAACAACTTAAAAAATAAATAACCCTTTGCTATCTTAGATTTCAAAATTTTTTCAATTTATTTATTTATTTATTTGCTACAGGGTCTCACTATGCAACTCAGACTTGTAGTGATCCTCCTCTCTGAGCCTCCCCAGTGCTGTGATTACGAGCATGCATTCTCACACACAGTTTAGGTGACCATCACTGCACACCCGGGCTCTGGGGCTAGTGTGGGGTATGCGGTACCGAGCCAGGCAAGCGCTTAGGCAGCAGAGCTTAGCTTCTAAATAAGCTTTAGCATTTTTCTTTTCAACTACCCTTTAACAATCTTTATATCTAATAGTTAAATTAACTGAACTTTTTAAATAAAAAGCAGCAAAATCTTGTCAACTTGTCAATGAAGAATTTCTGAGTATCTATAAACAAGATTAAAATTTGAAACGTGGAGGAGACAGTCAACGAGCAATAATGTAATACAAATACCTGGTGCTTCCCATAAAAAGTTACAGTGTAGGTGCAGAACCAGGGCCACACAAAGATGTCACACCTTAGTCCCAGGACCCACGATCATATTACTTCATAGGGGAAGTAAAGTGACTTTGCAGTGACAACTAAGTATCTTAAAGTGGAGAGATTATCCAGGATTATTGGGTGGGCCCCACACATGCATGAGCAATGTCAAAGAGAGGCTTAGAGAGGCCCTACAGATGGTTTGAAGATAGAAGGGAAGACAACGAGCAAAGGAACTGGGGTGCTCAGAGCAAATGGAAAAACCAAGAGCACAACTGTTTGCCTAAAGCATCTACAAATTATTATGAGTAGTAGTAATAATAATTGCTATTACTTCCTTTTTGGTGGTGCAGGGGAGATCCAGGATGGCTCATTGTTCATGAGGAACAAAAGGCCACAAAGAAAACAGACCTCAACCTTTATTGATTAAGGAGAGGATTATTGGATGACTTAGAACATTGATAAATCTAAGCTAATAAGGATCTTGCTCTGCAGAATCTTAGTTGTAGGAGGAGGAGGATAGTTCAACTCTAATGGGATGATGGGAAATCTAGAAAGTCTGAGAGCAAAACCCTAAGCCCCCCTCTTTGCTTAGAGAAGGCTGTAAAGCTAGGCTCGGTGACAGTGTGGTACCCAATACAGTGAGGCCAGCAGTTGAAAGAGCATGCAGGGTGTGGTGCTCACCACAGCAACAGGAGTCCATGAGAGGACTCTGTCCCTACACTGGCAAGCACAGCCTCCAGCGCTGTCTTCTTTGACCAGTCCCACCCCGTGCATTTTGTAGCCTGTGTGGATCTCAGTACTTGTGGTGCTTGGTGTATTCCCAGGGTCATCCTCAGGAATGTGTTCATTGCAGGATGAGACAGGGACCAGCTCCAGCACAGGGCTGGGCCAGCACTCACCTCTTGATGTTTGAATTTAGCCCACAGTGGGCAAATTTCTGCATCCAACTATATTTTTGTAATGTATTTGGTGCAGTGTCTGACTATGCAGTAGTGTTCCACCTGCTTCAGCCTCCCCAGTGCTTGGATTATAGGCATGTACCACAAAACCCTGTCTTGGTAGCTGGCTCAGTGCACATGGGGGCCTGGGTTGGTGAGGCATGTGGTGCCAGGGATCGACATGTGATTTTTTATAAAGATAAATTTTTATATGACATATAATTTATGATAATTCATTACAGCAATGACAAAGAACTAATTTAAATATTTAAAATGATAAAGTGCAACATAAAACAAAGATAACAGATAAAAGTGATTATTGAAAGTAGAAATGTAAATACTGTTTAGAATAAAAAATCTTTTGATTTCATTTAAACTTATAAAAATTATAAACTCAAAAATTGAATCACTGGGTCAGGGACGTAGCTCAGTGGCATAGCACATACCTAGCAAGCATGAGGTCCTCAGTTCATTTCTCACAAAACAACAACAACCAAAAACTTAAGTCCCAAAGATTTTGATTCTAGTAATTTTCTAAGAATACAATAAGTGTTATGAAAATTATCTCTTATTTCATTCACCATCTAATAGGATCAACATTTAATGCAGAGAGTGTCAGTCCCATCTCTGTTCATTCTATATAAAATGAGATAATTGATAGTTGGTGAATCTAAATATTCAAATTTTTAAAACTTCATTGTCTTTGTTTACCAGATTGTATCTTTACTGTATTTATAGATCTTCCTGCAACATTTATGTGTTACTTAATAACCATTATTTAATAGTTATTTAATAACCATTTATCTGTTCTTGAATTTTTTTTCCTCACTACTCATAGTGATCCTCCTGTTTTCAGCCTGCCCAGCACTTTGTGTGCCACCACACCTAGACACCTTGGCTAGCTCAGGTAACCCTGGGGACAGCGCTGGCACAGCATGTGAGACCAGGGATCAAACCCTAATCTCTGTGCTTGCCAAAGCAGACGCTTAGTCTGCTGAGCTATCTCAGCAGCCTATGTTCTTGAATTTTTTGTTTTGATAATTCACCTCAGATTGATGGATTTTGTTGTTTCCTATGTCTACCGAAAGAAGTGCAGATGTATTTATTCTGTGATTCTTCTTTGTCTTTGAGGAGAACTTGACCAGCTACAATATTTTAAGCCATCCCTTTTCATCTTTAGAAATATTTTAGCATACTGCCTTTGCTTTTTCTATGTAACAATATTGGAGATATTTTGATTATGTGGTGATTTTTACTCGAATTTTTGATGTATTCTCTCCTTCAGAATCTGAAGTACTTTATATAAAGTGAAATCTTTAAAACTCCTACTACCTTAAAGAGTTACTAGAATATAGGATACGGTTTCACTTCTGAAAAATGAATAGTATGATTTAATTACAGGGTTAGTTTTTCACAATCCCAGATCTGAATATGTTGCTGGTCCCATCTCTGCTCTGTCTGTAATTGTGTATTGTACATATCTCGTCTTACCTGTCATTTTCTTAAAACACTGTTCACTACAAATTAAAAGATTTTAAAGTCACTCCCAGAGTTTTAAAATGTATTGATTTACAAACTATGAATAAATTCTATGCCCAGAATTAAATTAAATATTTAATGTTTGGTTTTCTTATCCTTCTTCTTCTATCATCTATTATAATTATACACTATTCTGATCTTGTTTGTTTCTCATAAATTTATCGTTACTAATAAGGGCGCCACCAACCCACAAATCTATCACCATCCATTAAAGTGCCCCAGCCCTCCTCCTTCCTCTTGGATTCACTCTTATCAATTCCTGAGACAGCAGCCTCAGTCGATCACATTATTGAGCTTCCTTCCTCTCTGTTTCCTGAGGACACTTAGAGCCCAGAATGATATTAGAACAAATAAGGTGGTTGGAGTTAAGACACTTAATATGCGGTGAAAGCTCCCCCACCGCTATGACTTCACTGTGTGTTGGCTCCATTACAATGAATGGCCCATTATTCCCAGGCTTAGTTTTCAGCTAAGTGCTAAGACTGGATAAGCGACACAGCATTTCCTTATTAAGGGGAAATGAGACTTGCCAGGTTGAGTGACTAGAGGCCCAGGAGAGCTGCTTAGTACTGGCTCTAACATTTTTGCTGTTTCTCACTGTGCTTATTGAATCTTTTGATCTATTTCTTCTCGCAATTGCTACAGGGGAACAATAGAGCTTGTGGCCCAGTAAATCTGCTTAGCCTGATGAGGTGGGAAGTCTTTCCGATGAGGCCCAGGGCCAGGGAGATGGCTCAGTAGAATAAGCGCTTGCCCCTGAGTTCAATCCCTAGTCCCACAAAAATAAATAAAATAAGTAAATTAATTAATTGAATAAAATAAATAGTAAAGCCTAACCAAAATGATGACCTAAAAGACAATGTCGATGAAATGTTCTGTCAATTGGAAGGAATTCAGATGATAGAATCATACATACAACTCACATACATGCACACATTTACAATATATGGTACACAAATGTTCACTGTGCATGTCTAATCAACTCACAGGCATAGCAAAAATAATGATAACCTGGTTGGAATCTCTATACAGAAGGAGAAAAATTGGCAACTGGCCCAAGAGGGAGATGTATGGTCAAGCCAGTCTTAATAGGCACACAATTTGATGATACATGTTGCTCACAGCTGATACATTCAGTGAGCACATGGAAAAAATGACCCACTCTGGACCTTTCTATCCATTTTCCCCTATCCAGTATCATTCTTGTTCAAGGAGAACTTAAAACAGTGTAGTAGCATTGGGAACATCTGTGACTCAATAATCTAGGTATTTAACTGGGCATGCTTTGATTGGGTGTGACTACAGCACTGTTGAATGCCAAACTTGTTGAAAGAAGAATCCCCAGTGCAGTGCTAACCACCAGCCTGTCCCTATTGCTCATAAACGTAAGGCCGGGGAAAGCTGACTGCACTGGAGCTATACAAGAACACTGAGAGTTCTACTTCATACTCATGGAATAGTCCTCCACACACCCAGTGTCACAGCAGTCCTTCGGCACCAAATCAGAAGCTTATAGGGTGACTTACCTAGCACCACAGATGTGCATGCACCTGACAGTATGGCTGCAATCAGGGGAAGGCAGCAATAAATTCACAGCTATGGAATTCACTGTGCTTACCAATCACCTGACACCTAGCAATGAGTGTCCTGATTGGAGACATAAATGCTAGCTCGAACTTGAACCAGCTATGGAGTTGAGAGATAGAATTGAGTATAAAAATAGAAAAGAGAACTATAATTTATAGGATTTGCCCAGAAAATTGATTTATTTTTAATAAGAAATCAGATTACTATCCGGAGGAATCTGCCCATAGGCAAACAGTAGCTCCTGTAGAAATAGACCAAAAATGATAACAGCTTGATTGATAATTGAAAGGTTCTCTGCTTCTGTATTTCCATTGCTGCCCATTCGGGTCTATTTATGTCTACAGTGCTGACTACTATTGTATCTGTATCTTGCAAGCACCGTCATCCTTAATCAGCAGTGAGGCTTCCAATTTTGAGAAGGTTATTTATTTATAGAAATTAACTCCGCTGCTCCTCCATGCCTGGATTTTCCCCATCTAGGGTGACAGGGTGAAAGCCAGGTGGGATCATGCAAAAGCGACTGACCTCTGCTAGGAGCTGCACTGCCAGTTAACCCCAAGGACAAGTTCCCACACCAACAAGCACACACAAGGCCACATCCGAAGCTTTTCCTTCATTCCAGGGTAAAGATTTTTATGTCTTTAGTAAATGTAATTGACAGTGTCTGACATCATTCACAGTGAACTCCGAATAGATGGCTTTTGGTTGTTCTGCTCAGTGTGTATTTATTTGCAGTGCAGGAGAAACCTCCCAAATTGTGGACCCACATAGCAAGATGCTACCTTTAAAGCAGCTGCTATAATATAGCCCTGTCTTTCTCTGGGTCAGCCTGTCTGCTTTCCAGGAAGCTGAGATTACTTTCTGATTGTTCAAAACTCCTTTTTTCCCTCTTTTTTGGTACCAGGGATTGAACTCAGCACCTTTCTTTTGTGAGGCAGGTTCTTATGCCAGTGAGCTATCTCCCTAGTCCTTCCTGTGATTATTTTGGGTTCCTTTTGATGCTCAAACTAGAAGCATTGAAAACCATGAGTCTGCCAGAGAGGGTGGAAAATAAAACAATCAGTCTCAAAGCCAATTGAGCCATTTACCCTCTCTCCAGGGTACCTTCACCCAAATAAAGGAGAACATGGACTGAAAGTATAAAAACAAAAGTATTGTTTACTAACTTTGGGTTTAGGTTTTCATAATGAATTAAAAGGAAAGCCCCTATGCTGCACAGCAGCTTTTCACACACACTTATTTTCTTTCTACTATGATTTTATGTGAAGAAAAAGAATGCTGACTGTGGACAAATTATTGTTGTTTTCTAAGTACCACTTATTTAGTGAATTCTATGCACTCTGGTAAGATATCTTTTTTTCTGCAAAATAAAGAGCAAGAGGCAATAAACAAAGAACAAATGGAAGGGAAGAATGGGCTATGTCAGGAAGCTCTGCTCTGCTCACCAGGTGGCTCCACACGGCTACCTATTATCTTACCACCACCATCATTCTTAATACCAAAATGAGGCTTTTGATGTTTATCATATTGCTTAATTACTTACAGCAAGCATCCATGCTGGCACCATGTACCCTTTCCAGAGTGATATTGATATAAAGGAATGAAGCGTCCAACCTGAAAGATACCTGGGCCAACTTCATGTTTTCTCAAACTGATGAATGAATTTGAAGAACATGGAGGTTAAGTTATATTTATTGGGGGAAAGAAAACTCCGGAGAGAGTGACAGAAGGAGGACCTGAGTGGGTTGCTTGGGAAGCTGTCTCTTCCACAGATTTTTATAGAGAGTTATACCATGTGGTAAGGTGGGTCTAAGGTACAGAATATGAGAACATAATTAGGGGGACATGCGGTGTAACAAAACTATGGTCACCCAGGAAGATTACAAGGTAAAATCGATTAAATCCAGGATCGAATGGGAAGTGACTCACATAGCAAGCGGCATGGTAAGCAGGCATAAATACAGAACAGGGGCTTTTGGTGTATGGTGCTGGGTTATTGCCTTCCAGTCATCCTTAAGGTGAGTGACACACTTAGAATACCAACCCTGGATGCCTGCCTTTAGGGAGGGATGTGGCTGTGTTTGTTTACTCTTTTGTCCTAAGGTCGGGCCCACAGCAGGGGCTGTCTCTCCCAAAGTTGTGAAGTCATTTTGACTTCTATACTGTCTCTTGAGGGACTAGCCCTGTCTGATTTCCTATAATATGTTTTTTAAAAGTACAAATTAGAATTAAAATAGAAAAAATTTACAAGTGATACAAATTTCACAGTATTTGTTATAATACATAGTGTTATCTTCCAACCAAATATTCATATAACCAGATATATGCATGTAAAATTGGAAGAAGAAAGGGAAAAAAAAGAAATTAAAAATAAAAAAGGATTCCTATAATATTTTTCTGTGGGGCCGGGGAGATGACTCAGTAGAATAAGCACTTCCCTGATAAGTGCATGGGCCTGAGTGCATGGAACAGTACAGAAAAAAAAAAAAAAAATTCTGTAGCTCTGCTGCTTGCAGCAACATGAGAATCTGAAGAGATGCTATACTGTGTAAACCAGGAAGTGCTATTGGTGAGGAATCAAGCACATGGACATCCAGGCGATGGCCTGGAACAAGGACAGCTCTTCTCTTTATCCTCTCCCCCATTGGGGCAACAGGGAGAGAGTAAACTTACCCCTGTGTAAACAAATTCTACTGAGTAGCAACCTAATATTATTACATTCTGTAATGTAAATGCATTTGGGACACTTAATAGGGATGTCTTCAGCCATTGTATTTCTACCCAGAGATGGAGTCTGGGTGCTGAACTCTTAGAAATGTAAACATGTATCTTTTCGAAAGAAAATCTCCCTGAAGTTCTGTTACTATTAGTATAAATCAACTTATAGGAGTTAGCTTCCTTATAGGTCTCATCTGCCTTCTCTGGATGCTAACAAGGTGGAGGGAGCTTAGGGTGAAGGGCCGCACTCACAGGTGGGCAGGCTGCACCGAGCGCAGAGCTCTGAAGCCACGCCTGGGGGAGGCCTGCCCTCTGTGCAGTGACTGGCTTGCTTTCCTGAGGCCCTTTAGGCCTGGCAGTAATGGACAGTCCTTGTTCCTCACAGAGCAACTGCAGAACACAAAACAACGTTCCCGTGTTCACCAGCCCCTCCCTCCTGCTCGCTCATTAGTGCCTTCCCCTGCTTGCTCCATGCTTGCGGTTTCATTATGCACATGGATGCACATTTCAGTATAGTCCTTTATAGATAAATTCTTACCATAATATCTTGCATAAGCCAGTGCCTTCTTACTGAGATGCCTCAACTGCCTAATTTAAGGGTCAGCTCCCTTTATGTGTATTTACATTGGCAAAAACACACATAGTAGAAATGTCACTGTCTTTTCATTTTTCCTCAAACTCTACTTCTTATTCTGCAGTGTTACATCACAACTTCACATCTGTGTCAAGCCAAGTGAAAGCAATAACACATATTCAATCAGGAATAAGGTGGCACAAATTTAGGGCCCTGAACTTGGCTTTCTTGTGAGAGCCCTTGTGTTTCTTGCACTGGAGTCTACTACTCACCCAGGAATATGTTTTCTTCTTCCACTTCATCTTACTGCTTCAACTTATTTTCATAAAAAAGCCTCAAGTTATTCAGAGTATATTTTCCATAAATACATTCACCAATGAATTATTAGGCATATATTTCATTAAACTATGTTTCTAATTTGCAAAAATGGTTTCTGTTAAAAAATAATTAAGACAACATTAGAACAACTTGTATCAAGTATTTGACTAACATAAGCCATTTGTAGAATTCTTTTTATGTTTCTAAAATGTAGTATATTTTAATGACACATAAATGCTTAGATGAAACAATCAAAAACTTTCATAAACATCTAAAGTTTTAAAGCAAAATTATAACAAAAATAAAAACTACCACCCTCCACCATCTGCTTGCATTCCTATTTAATATGCCAAATCACAACTTGCGGACAGAAATTGTTCTTTAAGCTACATAATGAAACTTTAAAGCAAGAAGGCTCCATTGGTAAGCTACTCATACTTACTGAGATGTTATTTATTAGTAGTAAAATTCTAGATGTTGTGAGGTAAAATGGAACAGTACAGTAAAAAAAAAAAAGCTGTATCACAAACGGTTTTAATAGATCAGGTAGATAGCTCAGTGGCATAAATGCCTCCCTGCCAAGTGTAGGATTCTGAGTTCGATCCCCAGCACCACACAAAAAAAGTGTCTAACAAAGTGCTGCACGAGGCTTTCTAAAGGCAGCCCTGCTCAAGGATTGTGAGGGTGACTTCCCCTGTAGTGGATTTTTTGATGTAGAATTAGATTGATAAAGGAAGCATCTCTGAGGGCAATCAGCTCTGCCAAGGGAACATGAAGATAGCTTCCCTTGCAATGAGGCAGGAAACCCCGAAAAGGCTCAGTTCACCTGGGCTGTATGCAGTGGTTAGTTAAGGCTTTACTATGTCTCTAGACAAAATCTGGTGGATCCCAATAAAAGGAATCTGAAAGTAACCAAGCATATTTGCTATAGGTTTTACCTGTACATTTACCTGGGTTTTTGTATCTTGTAAGAAATAAAATTTCAGAGAAATCAGAGCATGTATAATCAAAGCATGAGCATTTGACCAAACAGGTAATTTAGAAATCTTTTTAAAGGAATAGCATTGGCTTCTCCATCACCTTAGACAAGCCTCACCAAATGGTTTTCCTCTGTAAAGGTCCCTGGAAGAAACAGCTTCTTGGAAACTACCTGGCCAGGCCCCCCTCCTGTCCCTTTCTTGGACAGGAACTTTTTATCCCCCAATAAATATAATCTGCTCATTAAAAAACAACAAAGTTTTATACAATTTTCATCCTTAAATATATGACGCCACTGTACTTGCCATTTCTATAACAATTTATCAATTGATTGTGTTGTACTTCAGATGCACTAATCATTTACTGAAATCAATAAACAAACTGAAATAATTTACTTTCCCATCCATCAGATTGGTATAAATCAGCAGCAGCTAATCACTTCACTGATCAGCTATGTGAGTGCTACTTACGACTATCACTTGAATGGACTAAGGGAGCCCCTAGAAGGATGGTGGAGCATATTTCCAGGTGTGGCTGGGTAGGCCATGAGGACACGACCTCAGGGGCTGTGCCCTGCCCCTAGCCCTTTCCTCTCTGGTGCGCTCTTCAGCTCACTCTGCTCCCTGGGTGGCATGAGGACTACTGTGATGTTTCTGCATAGGCACTCGTCAGTCACAGAACTAGAATTCTGAAAGTTTGAGTCAAATTATTCCTGTCCTCCTTTAAGGTCTGGGTGTTGGTTATTATGTCCCAGAGACAGAAAAGCTGACCAACACAAGGACTAATCAACCTTGAAATATCACAAAACATACAGAAGTATTCATAGCAAATACATATGAAATACAGTGGGTCAAATAAGCCAAATAACAGATCCATAACCATAACCCTCATCCCATTCAGCTTTAAGTGGAATTTCTTGAGAATAGTTATTTTGTGCTGTTTCTTTAAATTTGTACTTCACGAAGCTTCTTCACTGGACTGCAGTATGTGTTTTGTTTCTTATTGGATATCCTAATTATGGATTACTTTCCCAGAAAATATCTGATATCCAGGGAGGAAAGACTGCTTAAGGGTAGAGGTCAGTGACTATGTCAAAGTCAGCTAGCATAGTCTGCCTCAGGATAATATAACTTCATTCCAGGGAATATTTGTTATTACTACAACTAAATATAGCATTGCTTCCACTTGGCAAAAATGATAGAATGCTACCTGTAAGTATTAATAAATTCTTCTTACAAATGCATTTCCCTGGGTACATTTATACTTATTAGAAATGTGTCTAGAATTGTTACTCCATGACAGGAAGCATATATTTAATGTAGATTCTGAGTGGAATTATTATAAAATGATTTTCATATCCCTAAACATTTTACGAGATCTCGCAAGACATCATCGATCATTGTGTTTCAGTAAAGCTCTTCCCTTGCCTCTGTGTATCTGAATTTATGAATGCTTTCTCTTGAGTACATTTTTTGTTGATGAGCCTATGACAGGGATTTCATTTATGTTTATTTTCCTTTATCACTCTATTAGAGAAAAGAAAAATTAGAGTCCTGCCACCCACAAATTCAGGAAAATTCAACAGAAAGCCAGAGTTTAAGCTGTTGTAGTAGTTGTAAATATCAAAACAACCCTTAGTAGATTATTTTCCAGTACAATTGATGTGGCCTTTTGGCTTTCAGAGAACTAAATATCAAATATATATTGGTGTTTGCTCTGTATTTTTTTGTAGCTATATATCTCCTGGAACATACATACATATGGATATGTATATATGTATATATGGCATAAATATTAATTGTACTTAATAGTACCAAACCAATAAATACTTTAGTCACAACAAATATTAATACTCTATAAATAAGCCACACATAACTTACATATACCTACAAATTATATGGCATCATAAACAAAGTGCTTTCTGTCAATTGATAATTTTAAAAATTAGCAATTTTAAAAAAATATTTAAATAAATTTTAGAAATAAACTGAGATTATTTTATATTTCAATCCATATTCTTAGATACACATTACTTCAAATTCATGCAGTCTCCAAGTAGTTTAAAATTCTATAAAAAGAAATTATTCTTACCAGTTTGATGCTGAATTATTATAACTGAAAGTATTTTATGTTTATTGTACAGCAGGCTACTTTGAATTAGTTGCTAATTGTGTGGTTCAAATTATACTTCTCTCACTTGGCTACTTACTCCCTTCATTCATTTTCTTCCAATATTCAATATCACAATTAAAAGTATGATGGAAATGCACTTAATATGAATTACCAATAATTGGTGATGTTTGTTGGTTTCTGAAAATTGGGCTTTCAATTTGTCATTAGCGAAAGTCTAGTTATTCACTAAATTGGGCTGGAAAATAGCTCACAGTACCACCTGCCATGCCTGCTCCAGAACCCTGCGCATGCCATGCAGGCCAGGAAACTGAACATGGCGCATGCTTTTAATTCCTGCACTGAGGATTGCTATGAGTCCCTGCATATAATAAATGAATGAATAAATAAATGAATAAATGGTTTTTGAAAACTTAAGAAAAAATAAATATTCAATAAATTATTTGCAACATAGATTTTAAATGTATCGTGTTAGATGCACCACTCAATTATTATAGAAGGGCTTTCATTATGAGAGGGCTGGAAATATTTGTTAAATAAAAAAGCATTTTCCGAATTAAATGTCCAGAACTGATCAAATGGGTCCATTTATGACTTTTGGCTATGAAAACTGTCAGGTTGATCTGTAAAAGCAACGGCAATACAGGCTTTGTTTTCTGGCAAGAGTTGTAATACTCCTGTGTTATCTGCTGATAGATGTCATTGCAGCTACTGTTATCTGAGAGTCACCAAAAAAGTTAGGATTGACTGCAGTTATTTTTATGCTGGCTTTGAGCTTATAGGGTTTGTTTTGTTTTGTTTTGTTTTAGAGTAATGAGGATTACACTGAGCGGAGCTCTGCCACCATGGTGCGTCCTAACCCTGCCCTCCCCTTCACGTGCTGTTAGGAGACTCTAAGTGTGGGCAGTGCAGGCTTGAACCAAGGAGCCAGCTGACTTGTCCTTTTGCTTTTCATGAATGCAGTCATTCCTGTATCACTTGGGCAAGAGCTGCTGTATCTCTGTTCACTCTATCTTACAGTCAAAAGCACTAAGGATGGCGAGCGTTGGGGAACTTGCACACAAAAAGAATCCCGTAACTTCACGGTGAGAACAGAAGTTCGTAAAGTCATTACGGAAAAAGTCTGGAAGTTTCTCAAGACATTGAAAATATATGTCTTCCACAGGTTTACCATTTCTCCTTTTGAGCACCTGGAGGAGTGAAATCAGTGTTTGGATGACATACGGCCTCTCCTGTGGCCATTGCAGCGCTGTCCACAAGGGCCAAAGTATAGCCAACCTAAGTGGCTGTCACTGGATAAATGGATAAAGGATATGAACACATACATGATTGACTAGTGTTTTACAATGTTTTATAATCAAAATATATAATCTAATAGCAAGTTTAATTTAAAAATGTAAAAATTACAATGAAGGTATTTATCTGTGATTTCTTCAAATCTAATCACTGTTGATAAATACCTTTTGTCTCACTTTATGAGACTGTTTGTTGCACAGTAATTATATTTGGGCAGCATATATAGGCTTAATTACATCATTTTTCAGTCCACCTATTCGTCTCATTTATTTTCCTGATACTCTTCTCCATTCACCCAAAATTGACCTCTGCTTCCTAAAATTCTTCCTTTATTTTATCTCTTAATTTTATATTTTGGGTTTTACACTAAAGAAATCAAGTAGTATTTAACCTTCTTTGTCTAAATTTTTATATATGCTCTCACAGTCCATCTTCTTTTTTCTCTTTTTACAAATAATTCAAATTAATCCTTCTTTTGGCCTGAATTATTGCATACATATATATTAAATATATCATATTATATAACAAGTGTCATACACTTGATCTTAGAAAAAAAGGATGAAAACAGTGTTACCTAACATAATATAATAAATTCTAAATAAATAATATGAGTAACAAATGTAATAAATGTGAGATACATGCATCTTGCTTTATAAATTCATCAGTTTTAGAATAAGTGCTTGCCTTGCAAGCACAAGGGCTTGAGTTCAATCCCTGCTTCTGAAAAAAAAAAAATATATATATATATATATATTCACCAGTTTTTGCACATACCAATCATTTCTGTAGATTAGTCACTCTGAATTGTGTTGCTATAAACATGTACATGCATGTATCACTGTAGTATGATGTTCAATTTCTTTGACAAAATTGCAGGACAAGTATAGATAGGTCAAATGAAACTTAAAATCAATAATAAAACAAGAAAAGTTTAATCCAAGAAATCTAGATGACTCCAAAAGAACAAACCTAAGAAAGATATAAACAAGTTATTTACAAAAATTATTGTAGAAAAAGTTCCAAATTTAAGGAATGGAATGGATATCCAGGTAAAGGAGCATGTGAAACTCCATATAGACATGACCAGAAAAGAACCCCCTACCATATCATAGTGAAAAATCACAGAATTTCAAAGCAAAGATAGAATGTTAAAAAGTTATCAGACATATTCAGCTATAAAACAGGATAAATTTGAGACTGTTCTCAGTGCAACTAGAGACCATACTCGGAAGTGAAATAAGTCAGACCCACAGATGCAAACATATTTTCTCCATAATGTAAAAACCTGAAAGAGAAAAATGGAATCTGAACTTACTCAAAATAAATGAATTACTGAGCTGAGAAAGACAGGAGAGAATGTGGGAAAGAGATTTATCTATGTCTATAAGCGGGATGGTGTGTACAAGTGTACTGTGAAATTCTGTTTGTCTGTGGGAAGGAGTAAATCATGTTTAATTTGTTTTGTCTCTTTTTTTCAATTGTTTATCTTTTTTCTCTTCTTAATTTCTTATACATTTCTTTTTTCTTTCAATTTTGCATGTGTGTATCTGGTTATATGAATAACTAGTTGGGAAATAACACTGCATTTACAACAAATACTGTGAAATTCACATTACTTTGTTAAGTGAAATTCTGCATCATTTCTAATTTTTCTGTTTGAGTACTATTTTTTCTCTGTTTCTAAAATAAAAAAGTTATTAGACAAACTGGCAAATTATTAAGGCAAATCTACCACAATAACAGATTTCCCAACACAAACAACATTGAAGGACAAGAGAAAATAGTGAAGTTTCCCAGCCAATTAAAGAAAACATTAGTTTTCTAGGTTGAATAACCAGCAAAGGTATCCTTAAAAATTACTTGGGATATAAAAATCTTCCGGGACAAAAAGAACGTAAAAAATTCTAGGCCACCAAATAAGCATTGCAAAATATACCCAAGGGATTCTGAAGAAAAGATGGTAAGACTAATATATTTTTAAAAATCTCCGTAAAGGAATATTCTACTTGGGGAAAAAAAATAAAGAAAACAACACTGAAAAATAAAAGTTACATGAATCAGAAAATAACTTTCAATAATAACTCTTTTTTTCAATGAAGTTTCCCCATTTATTTATTTTTTTTGTATATGCCTTTTTGTTTATTTTTTATAGTAGCAATAGTTTCTTTTTTTATTTTAATATACTTTAGGAAACAATATACAAAGCTGAGCGTTCCCACCATTTTCAGGTAACAGCAGGAAACTCCAATTACACAAATTTAGCGTTTTGTGATGGCTAAGAACAGCAGTCAGCACCAGACTTGAACAGTTAGCTACAACACAAACATCCTTCAAAATGAAACATCATAATAGTAAGACAGGTAAACCAGGGCATAACAAATGACAACCACTTGGGAAGTGACTTAATCATTCTTGTTGAATTTCATTTTTATTAAATATCTTATACATAATTTGTTAATATGTTTTAAACAAAATGTTCCTTTAGGAATTAATTCCTTTAAGTACAAATATTCAACAAGAATAGTTCTGATAAAGAAAACCCAGGTAGTTTAAACTCTAATGTGCACTGACCGAAGGAAAAGAAAATAACAATTTTTCATGTTTTTTTTTAACGTGTTTATTACAACAGATACAGTTCACATCTGACTAGCTTTGTTTCCTCTTTCCCCTCCCACAACATGTTCATTGGGCCGCTTCCTTTTAATTGAGCACTCAGTGTACTTTCAGCACACATGCTCAGCAGTACTTTACTTTAGTCCATTCTTACAGGGTGCAAATGGATTTTCAATAATTTATACAAACAAGTGGGTTATGCTCAATCACTACAATTTTAAGCTACTGTACACAGGAATGAAAAGGTTATAGAAAAGTGCCATAGCAACAGTGCCTTAAGAAAGGAGGAAAAGTCTTAAAAAATGGGTAAAATCAGATCAAGGATTTAAGAGGGAAATGGAACACATGGGAAATGAAAAACATTTCTCTGCAAAACAAATGGAGAAGCACTGTTCTTGATCAGGTGCAAGTGTGGAAACAGTTGTTTCATGATATTTTGTACACTGCCCATATGGTTCAAAATCGCATCCTTAGACACAGATCGCCTGGCGCTTGCACTGAATTTTTGAAAATGCAAGATTTCTGAATGATAAATTAACCCCCCCAATTTTTTTTTTTAAAAAGCTAATTTTGCAGACAGGTTTACATGTAAAAGGCTAGGTACTTAGCCACCTCAGCATTGATTAGTTTTGGATGTCTAAGCTCTGTTACACATGGCTTCCCATGGCTTCACTCTACAAAACATATTTACAACGTGAAGAATACATCTACAAGAAATCTACATTTCAGGGGTTTTACAAATCAATCTTGTATCTTTCCCCTGAATTGACTCTCACAAGACCCTATCCCCTTGTCATTTTCTCTGCCCAGCTTAACGGTCCAAAATCTACTTAAATGCAGCTCAAAAATGTTAAGATTGGGCAATAGATTTATAGTTCCTGTACTCAAAACCATGTGCAATTATTCACATCTTCACACCATAAAGGAATTCTGATTTTTTAGCTTTTCGAGTTCCTTAATTTGTTGTCTCAAAAACAGTATCCTTTGCTCTCGCAAAGTTGCTTGAATTTCACATACTCAGACTAAAGATCGTAAATTTTTTAATTCAGTACATATTTCTGACATGTGAACACTACCCATGTTATGGGCTTCTTCACGCAATCTTGATGCTTGCTTCTCTGCGTGGTCTGCGGGCCAGCCTTGAACGTGTTTTATGAGACTTTCATTGAAGTGTGCTGCTAGCGTAGGTGTTAAGGAACACGCAGGGTGGGCAGATGAGTTTTGTGGTACAATTGTTGCACTTGATGCATTACTACTTGAAGTGTGATTTGGACCAGGTGATGGACTTCTCTGGCTACTCAAGCGCTGAAGACATCTAGGAGAGACAGGTTCATGACCTTGCTTTTTGTCAGCAATGACAGGCTGCTGCTGTGTGGCCGATTGTGACACTGGTCCTTGCTTAACTGCTGGAGTACTAACCTTTGGCTGTGATGAAACAGGAGAAGTACTAATCAATGGTTTAGTAGGAACGGTGTTAGTTTGAGGTGTGCTTATCCTTGGAGACACGTAAGATCTTGGGGATGAGGCATCAGATGTTAAAGACATGGGAGACTGATTAGATGGCTGGGCTTGTGTAGAGAGCTGAGTGGCTTGAGAAGTCAGAGATGTTATGTTGAAAGCAGATGGTCCAACAGTAAGAAACTTATGAATTATAGAATGCAGTGAAGCTTGTGTCACAGCTGCTGTAAGAACTTCATTTATTTTGGATATGTCCATGTTAGAATTATTGAGTTGCAGAGTGGCTTGCAAAGTAGGAAGCAACTGTCTAAGAAGATTTGGGTCCTGAAGTAATGGAGGTATTGGTGACTGTGGAACAGGAGAAACGGGGATTGCAGAAGCAGATGTTGGAGGTGCAGATGTGGGGTTCAGTCCAGAGGCAGAAGACGTAAAAGGAGTTGTGCAAGAATGTGATACTGATTTGTCTCCTGCTGTAGATTCTTTTCTTTCTGGTTTCTGTGCAGGGACAGAAGATGTGGGTGTAGGCAGTTTTGATATAGTAGATGCTCCATTGGCATCAAATGGTTTCTTTGGCTGGTGATCAGACTGTAGCGTAAATGAACTAGAAGGAACAGTGCTTGGGGTAGCAGTTGGATGAACTGGTTTGATGGGGTGCTGTACTGGCGTAGAACTACTGTGAGTCTCTGCTCTTGGCAGTCTGTAGTCTCTGTCATTGTGTCTGCTTGTTTGAGACAAAATGTTCTGTGGGAGCAAACTACTGGCATCACTGGAATGCTTGTCTTCCATTCCACCGGCAAACCCACTAGTGGCTGTTGCTTGCATCACCTCTCTTCTGTAATCCGTATCTTTCGGAAAGCTATTAACTGCCACCTTATTTGCTTCTTTTTGTCTTTGTTCTCTTTCAAGCCACTCTTTTGGGTTTTCCCACTGTGAAACTTCTGTTCGGCAATTATAGTAATATTTTTTCCCGGAAGAGCTAATATGCTCAGACCAGTCATCTGCAGAATCATAAGGTGCATCTGAAGTTTTGCTTGGATTATTGCTTGGATTAGAAGAATGTGAATTTGAACTATGAAGAGCACTGTGGTTGTGTGAATTTTCTTGTGGAGAGTAACTGGTCCCACCTTCCCTCTCTCTAACTCTGTGAGTATGCACATATTTGGCCTTATTGTGACCTGTGCTGTCACTGTATTTGTTTTCAGGGCTATCAGATCTTCGCAACATTTTATTTGGTGGTGAAGGATCTGCGGCGTCTCGCATCTTTTCATGTCTGTGATCACCACTACTGGGGTGACTCTTCGATGAATACTTAAGTGACTGGAAAGGCTGCGAGTCCCCCCTCCGGTCGTGACAGCTCGGCTGAGTCCGGGCTTCCTCTTCCTCTTTGAGGCCTGGCTTGCCTTCTTGCAGCCCCGCAGCCTTTTCCGGTTGCCGCTTTTTGTCTTCACGTTCAAGTCTGGCTACTGTGGTTCCAGTTTAGGGGTAGTCCTGGTCGGGGGCCTGCTGGCGGCTGGTCCCAGCGACTCCGAGCTGCAAAGGGTGGGAGCTACCTTCGGGAGGAAGACGGTGGGACGCGAGGGACGCCATTGCGGACTAAATCCTGGACTATGCTTTTTTATTTTATTGAGAAACAAACAGCAATAAGGCAGTTTCAAAGCTGATTAGTAGGAAAGTTTCAATAATCAATGCCAAGAATAACTCTCAATGAAAATTATCTCACTACCTTTCAAAAGACAGTAGCTTGTCATTTCCAATAGCGTGGATCACACTAGAGCCTTAGACTAACGAGGATATGTGAGACACAGACAACAATTTCACAGAAGCAGAGTACAATCATTATTGTACTCAGGATCTCAGGGAAATGACACTCAATACGCTGGACAGACATTGTTCAAAATTTTAGCCAGAGAGAAGAATTAATCCCCAATTAATTCCTCAATCCTTAGTTAAGGAGATTAATATACAATAAATTTGATAGAGTATTAAAGATTTAAATATTAAATATAAAAAATCATTACTAAAACTCTAAGTAGTGTTATTCACAAGTAAGCCAATTTAGACCACAAAATTGTAGTTATGGAACATTTACAATTCAGAAAAGGTACCAAATTCAAACAAAAGCATTTTTCTTTTTTAATAAGTCTGTAGTTTTTGAAAAAGTGCTGGTGTTTTTGTAATTTTTGAAATAAAAGACTGAGTAGTGTGTTATAAAAATTTACAATGGCCCCAAATCCATCATTTTTTTGAAACAGAAAGAGCTAAAATTGAAGAGAAATGTGCACTATTAAATTTTGTTTCTCACTTGGCTTTGTTTCTATTTTAAATATAACATACATAAAGTCATTTTCTAATTCAAAAAAAGTTGTTTAACATTTCCCACATTTTGCTTTTGCTTTCTGTCATTTTCTACTAGAAGTTTCAGTTAAGAAAGTGAGTCCCACACTTAAACCTACCATTATTTAATGCCAAAATAACAAAATTACATAAACCACAAATAAAATGTGAGCACCGCTAGTTCAGGAGAAAGTAAGAGATAAAATGAATTATTTTGGACAGTAAAGAAACACAAAGGTTTCACCGTGTTCTCTAGCCATTTAGAATATCATAAGACAAAGCACTTCTTAATATTCATGTTACCTCCAGACTATTTTGGTAGATTAGTTCTCCATATGTTTTATTTATACGCACTTCTATATCCTATGCCTTGAGATACTAAAGGGAAACGATTCTTTTTATGTTTTAACTATTTGATAGTTGATAATTTCTGAGGCTCAGGGTCACTTCACAACTGTAAATTATATTTTTAGCTAATGTACTTCACACATACATAGTATGTTGTTCACTATGATTTGCTTTCCTAGTTATTCAATTATATTTATTTTATTTTAGAGATAATGAAAATTTTCTAATCTATTCTCTCATAAATTATATGCTTTAATAGAATTTATAATTTATTAAATGGATTTATATATTTGAATAATCATTTTACAACCACACACAAGCAAATGAGCCACACAGCATCAAGTCATTGATAAATCCCTTATTGATAAATGAGTTTCTAATCTCCTGGAATATGAATCAAATACATTTTAAAATTTTATATCAGCAAACCTGAAATGCAATGTTGATCTGTTAACATTTTTTCAGGTTTTCACTCTTGTAATTCATAAGCTAGTGCATAGAAGTATGAACTGGGTGCACATCTGGAGTATATTCCTCCTATCTTCAATTGAGATAGTTAATTTATCCATGCCAGAAAATCCTAATGTGTGAAAAAAGTGTGTTAGTATTTAGCTTATAGATCTAAGTGACAGTGAATTGGGATACTTCACATAACAATATGAGAACGGGTCATACAAATATTCATCACGTTGGGCAGGGTTTTACTCTATATTCCATACAATGCTGCTTAAAGATAACATGCCACTGGACATTGTTTCATGTATGACTAAGCAGACTAGATAAACCATTATTGCAGACTGTTTTGTTTTGAAGTCCAGTATGTCAATGACAGCTAATAAATATGCCTTGGCAGTCTAACTTTTGAGATCTTTCTGTATCTTACTTTACCATTAGTTTTTAAATTTGCATATGTGGTACTGTGTTTCACTCTAGGGCTTGGACTCCGAATGATGCTCCTGTTTTCAGTCTTCTCCACACTGGGCTTACAGGCATGTGTCACTATGCCTAGACTCTTTGGCCAGCTCATCACACCTGAGGGTAGGGCCAGCATGGCATGTGGTGCCCAGGATTGAACCCTGATCCTTCCACTTGCTTAAGCAGGTGCTTAATCCACGGGGCTATCTCACCAGCCTTCTATATTTTAGATATTAATCCTCTATCAGTGTTGTAGCTGATAAAAATATATATTTCCTCATTATGTAGGTTGTCCAGTCTTGTGATGATTTCCTTCACCATGGAGAAGCTTTCTCACTTGATGTAGTCCCATTGTTGAAACTTCATGTTATTTCTTATGCGATTGGAACCCTGTTCAGAAAATCCTTGCCTATATCAATGACTTCCAGAGTATGAAAAATCTTATCTTAATGTAAATTTTTGTTTCAGCATTTAGAGCTTTGTACCATTTTTATTTTAATTTAGAACGTGGTGAGGTGTGTGTACCTAATTTCAAACTTCTTTATGTGCATATCCTGCTTCCTACATCCAATCTGTAGAAAGACCATTTCCTCCAGTGGAGGAAATTCATGTCCATGTTTACAGCAGCACAAATACTAATAGGTAAATCTTCAAAGTGGCCTATATGGCCATCAACAGGTGAATGGTGAAGGAAAATGCATTGAAACACAATGAGTACTGTCTTCTCTATGGAAGCATAAAATTGAATCATTTATTTTAATAGGACAGTTTCAATAATTAATACATTGTATATTGTTATCTTCTTAGGGGTTATTCATCATACAAGATGCAGACACGATATCCTGTCCAAATACTATTAGTACAAATCTTTGTTCTCTTTGAATTAAGAAAAAGTAGCTGTATATCTATCCTATTTTGTATCTACAGTTAAAAAAATGCTCTTTCCTTTGTATCACCTTTTGGTTTAGTTTTGTTAGAGATGGGTATTCCATTGTCATTTAAACATTGTAGGTACATGAATTCAGCAAAATAATTCAATATTTTCCAGTAGCCCATGATAGTAGTGGGTTATCCAGAGGACTTGCAATGTCAAAATTTTTTGACTTGATCCTTTCCCAGCTCAGCATATTAATATGGCTTTGCTTTTTATTCCTTGTTTTTATACTTTTCTGTTGGATTGAATCATTTATAAACAAGTGGAAGCAACTTGAATAAGTGAAATAAATCAGACACAGAGACTTTAAAAATCATGTTTTGTCAGGTATGAGAAACCCTAAGAATAAATAAATGAAAGAACAAAATAAAAGACAATAGAACATACATAGAGACAGCTCTTTGGAAAATCAGATGGAAAGAAAGAATAGGAGACAAATGAAATAAAAGTACCATGTACCAGAAGCATATAATGAATGAATTTGTACTGTATTTTAAACACATGCTAATAAGAAAATATTACCTAGGCAGTGAATGTAGCTAGCAGTGAAGGCTATGCTTAGAAAATATAAAGCTTTCAATCCAATTCCTAGCACTTCAACTTTTGAAAATGATCACCATAAATATTAATATGTTTTCTTTATTTGAAACATCTCCTGAAAATGTCACTGACAGTATTCTAGAAAATAAATTCATTATAATTTTTATAAATCATTTCATGTAGGTATATCAATATAACTGGGCACTATCCACTCTTGAGAGTGACATTGACCTTTGATGTGAATACATTAGTATATCTCTTTCTACTCTCTACCAACAATCTTGGGCTCTTCTTATCTTTTCCAGTGACTCATCTTACTTTAATTAGTATGCAAATGATGTGTTCTCAGAGTTTCTATTTTTCTTCCTCTCTTTAAGTATTATGAGAAGTCATGTCTATTCCAATGATTAAAATTGCAGGTAATTATCTACTCAGGAACTTCTTTGATAGATATGTAACCTCTAATTTGTTCTTTTGATCTCTTAAACTGGAACTATTCACAATTACCTTAAAGACATCCAAAATTTACTTTATGATTCTCTAAGTGGGCATCAGTGGTCTTTGTTTTAATCTTGTGTTCTTGTACTCTTTTAACCTGGTGGAATTGAAATTTAATATATTTTATCATGGACATCAATTGTTTTGGGGTAAAGCATAATTTTGTCTTTTGATTCTGGAATTCTTTCCAATGATTTTTATTTATTTACTTATTTAGTTTTTGGTAGAACTGGGGATTGAACTCACTACTTTCCAATGATATTGAGGATGGCAAAAGCACCACATAATCAAAGGACTTTACCTGGTTAAAATAATGTCAGTTCTCACCTAAGATTCATCTCTATATTAAAATGATTTTGAAATTAATATTTTACATAACAGTTTAGTTTGTTTATCCTGTTTTCTTAATTTTCTGATCATTTTAATTAGATTTGTGATCTTAATGCTATTTTTTTTCTTTAACATATTCTTTCCTGTGTCTTTCTTTATCTTTTCTGAATGTAGCTTGTAAATGGAAAGAAAACTTTTCCTAACATTTCTTTTTGTGAAACAAAGTGTTACTGTACCCTTAAGATAAAGAAAATGATCTGCAGTTTAAGAAACAAAAGTTCTGAGAGAATCAAGAAAATTTAACAAGAAATGTATATCTTGAGAATTTTTTTTTAATTAATTGACAAAAAATTGCAGAGACAGCTTCAAAACAGGTTGGTAAGAGAGTTATAACAATTAATCCATTGTTGTCTTTGTAGTAGACTATATCTTAAGTAAGCAATTTATTTTGATTTGTTTATTTAAAAAAAAAGGGATAATAAATGAAAAAAAAGTGACAAGAAATAAAAAATGTCACAGGACTACCCTGCTACAATGCTATATATGGTTAGAATTGTAAATTACTGTGTGAAATATATGTAGCTGTTTATACATATTTTTAAATATTTGTTATGTTTTTAATTCTTTTTCCATATTCAGTAGATACTTAAAGTTTAACATATCAAGACTTGATGGAAAACACATGCCCCATCTTATACTTGAGAAATTTGAACATACATTTTTTCAAGGCTATTTCTATGATCTAAGTGCTGGTGCCTCTCAAAATGCATATGGTTGACTAATGAACTCTGAAGCAGTATTGACAATAAATGAAGTTTTCTAAGATGAAGGTGTTATAACAGACAAAATTAGTTAGTAAATTTGATAATGTTTAAAATAAAGGAGAAAAAGAAAGTAAATGTGTATTGTACAATAATAATTTAAACAAAATGTCTATTATCTTATGAAATTAAGACTAGGAAGTTACAGGATTAGGGAATAAAACCAACTTATATTTTGTTTAAAATATGACATTATGGAAAAGAAATGACATCAGATTCATATTCGTTGCCCATTTTACAAGATAAAACAATATTCATAAATTCATTAGACTAAACATATTTTCTTATATTTGCACACCCCAAAATATGATTAGAACTACCTTAGGATTAAATTAATTTAATGTATAATATCTTTTGTAAACCCACTCAAGATAAAGATACATATTTAGGAAGCTTATTCTTGGAGCTTTAATATAATATCTCAGTCACAAAAAAATATATGACCTAATTCCTCTGGTCAGAATTTAGAGATTATGCTAAAGGAGGAACAAATACACACAGATTTTGTAGTAAATTGGATTTGGGGAAAATTAAAATGCAGTCAAACAAGACTAAGGAAGTAACTGCTTCTTGGCCTTGAGAATACTAAGGATTTTTAGTAAAAAAGGTAAAAGAGGACAGGAACAAAACCATGAGGTGAAGATAACAGCTAGAAACAAATTTAATCTATGATAACAATGATATATCTTTGATATTAAACCACACCAAGCTGAATGAGAACTGAATCAAATTTCCCTGTGAGATCAACATTGAAGGTAACTACTAAACTGGATTCATTTCTTGTCCAACTCGTTTTGCAAACAGCATTTCTAGAGACAACCAAATGTTTGTTGTCTTAGTTACACGTTCATTGCTAGAAGAAAATAAAAATACATATCTATGTGACAAAGGAAGGGCTTATTTTTATCTCTGTCTATAAAGTTTACAGTCCATTATCACCTGGCTCCAAAGCAGAGGAAAGGGAATATGGTCCATGGAAGGCCAAGTAAAATGCAGCAGGAGGCCACACCCTGCCTTTATACTTCATCAGGCTAAAAGCCCACTGTTTGGTAAAACCCCCACCCATAGAGGGCTTCTAAATGTATTGAAGACATACAGCCACCCCAATTAGTGGAATGCCACAGTATCATGCACCATTAATCTACTACCACAGACCCTTGTTTCAGCCACGTCTGAAAAGCCCCACCTACTAGAACATGGGACTTTGTGGGGACTTCTAGGCACAAGTAAATATATGTTTATGTCTGGTGTCTAGATGTCCTTCCAAAGCCTCCTAGACCATGTGAAACCCGAAGTAAGGGGATATGACTGCTAAATCACTGATTGGTTTAGCACCACCATAATACCAGTAACCTAAACACAATATCAAAAGGGCAGAAAGATACTGTCAAGGTCCCATGTTTGTTTACTTTTTCTGTCTTCTGCCTTCCACAAACTGCTTCCCCTCTGCAGTGCCACCCCTTTGACAAGCAATCCTGTCTTGAAACTAGTCAATTATTGACTGAAACCTCTATAGACTGTGAGACACATAAAATTTTCTTCCTTTAACTTTTGGTGTCAGCTATTTCCATCCCAGCAATGAAAGGAAAGTAACTAGATAAGAATTTCATATCAGGAGTGGGATAGTTGCTGTGAGATTACATGACCATATGGCTCATAAGCCCACGGAACTGGTTTGTGGGAAGGAGAAGAGTTAGGAGAGGTTTGGAGATGCCAAAAAAGTAGAGTTGTAATGCTCTAGGCAGTAATTGATGGGAGATTCTGACAAGATGATAGGAATGCTACTGGTAAAGACCAGGCTCAGACCAAGAACTGAAAGTTTCTTCTAGGAAAAGGAGTATATTGGCTGTTGGACTCCAGACAATCTGTGTTATGGCTTGGCAGAAATTTGCTTCATTTTTCATGTTCAGATATTTTGCCTGAGACTAAGATTAAGGCTTGTAGAATAATTATTTTATCTTGAAGAATAAGAATAGAAACAAAGGCAAATAAAAAAAAGACAGAAACAGGGCAACATACAATGCATGCATTACAGATTTTCAAAACAGGAATAGCTAATTAGCAATGGTTGTATTATTGATTTTTATTGTCAAATCTGTTGTTTATTCTCCAAAGAAATTTCAAGGCAGTCTACTGTTGAGACAGAACATGGATACCACTGGGGGATTTTAGCTATATTCATGTTGACAACCAAGAGCAAGTATTCATCAGAATGATTCAAAATACTTGAGTTAGTCTAGAAAGGAAGATCCAGATCCAGTAATGTTGATGCCTGCAACAAAGGAAAAATTGGTTACTGAAAAGACTAGAAAGAAATGTCCAACTATTCTTTCAAAAGAAGACAGCAGAAAAATATAAACCATGGCCTTACTACATCACAAAGAACAACAGGACTTCAGCCTCTGTAGCCTCATAATTGCAAAGGAGAAAGACTTTGTGAAAATAGTCCAGAGTCTGTGTTCCAGAATGTGGGAGCCTAAAGAGTTGCGCCATGATATTGGGTTCATAGATACTCAACACAATAGCCAAGAAAGAAGGAAGGCTGGTGTTGCTCCAATGGGGGCATAATCTATGTTGTCCTACTTTTAAACGCAAGAGTGGTGAGGTCTGAAAGGCCTCCACCAAGATTTCAGAAGAAGGCCTGAAAGACCAGGCTGTATATTTCTGATAGGAAAGGTGTAAAGCTCTGAGTGTGAAGCTGAAGTTGCAATGAAGACCCAGAAATTTGGCATTACTAAGATCTTGGCAAGAAAAACAACAGGGAAGCATAGTGGGCCCAAGGAATCGACACCCACCAGAAGTCCTTAAGAAGTGGAATCATCCAAGCCCACGGAGTTAATGCCTTGATAAACATTGTCTCCAGTCTTGGACTTTAAAATACAAACCCTAATGATTGCCCCACTACATTTGACACTTGCTTTAATTCCATTGCTTTATATCCCCCTACTTATGACATTTGTGATGACAATGTTTATCTTGTGCCACTGTATTTAGAAGTATTTAATTTTTTTTGCTTTGCATAGGAACTCACAGCTACTGAATTTATCTTATATTACAGAGGAGACTTGTGACTTTAGAATTTTAGTAATACTGAAACTTTTAGGACTTTGACACCTCTTAGAGAGGAATTGAATGCCTTTTTTCTTCAAGGGATATGCAGAAATCTTTGAGGGGCCAGGGGCAGAATGTTATGGCTTAGTTTGGATGTCCCTGTCGTAGGTGGTAGAGAATGAGACATTAGGATCAAGGGTGGATGATTATCAAATCAGTCCACTGTCTGGTTTGACATTTCCCCAATCTCTGTGGTCTGTATACAACGTAAAAGGAGAAGGACAAAACTGTCAACATTCCTTGCTTGCTTGTTTCTCTTTTCTTGTACTTTCCTTGAAATGTCCTCTTCTCCCTCTGATGCTCTTTTCTGACAGCACTCTGCCTTAAGGACAGCCAATTATGTACTGAAACCTCTATAAGGAAACAGTTATTTGTTTGCTTTGCTTTTTTTCCTGGTACTGGGGATATAACTTGGTACCTTGCGATTGTCAGACAAGTGCTTATGCCACTGAGCTACCTCTCTAGCCCTCGGACTGAAAACTTTACAAACTCTGACCCAAACAAACCTACTTTAATGCTTAGTCCCAGGTACTTTGTCTCTACAATGAGAGAAAAATAAGGAAACTTATATGTAACATAAAACATACTTAAATATATTTCATCTCTGTTACATCAAATTGTTTTATGTTGCTATTTCACAAACTCATCATGCATCACTTTATGAAGTAAAAAAATTAGACTATTGCTTTGTAACCTTTATTCTTCCTAGTATGTAGCAAAACTTGCCTTGCTTTCCCCATGTCTGGAAGATAAGTGTGAATTTCTTTGCAGAGTCACATTATAATTCTACTTGCTCTAATTGCATATGAATAATGAAGGTTTCTTTCTTCAAGTAGAGACAGATTAATTGGTTGAAAATATAGAAACAACTTTGAACTGTCTTTATTTTGAAATTGAAATGATTGTACTGGGATTTTTTTAGTAACAATAATTTTTCCTCGGATAAAAATTATATATAAACAGAGGCCTAAACTTTTGTATGAACAATCAGAACAAGATGTCACAGACAGTAATATGGTAATTACAGTGATACTAGTTCTAATTGAAGTGATTTAGACTCTTGAAAACACAATGAAGAAGCTACAGTAAGAATCTATTTATACTGGACAGCATAATGCAGCATATACCCAATACTTTTTGTTCACTTGTTCTTTCATGCTTTTTTCAAAGATGTTTTTTGTATTATTAGCATAAGATAAAGTAGTGTTCTTGAGCTAAAAGTTGGTTCCACATTTATCTCATAAATTCTTATTGTTTTTCATTACTTGCTAATTATCTCTTGCACATTATTCATCCTTGTATAATTAAATTGTAATGTTATTAAGGATAGGAACTAAAACAAATACTGCTTTTCTATTTTCTTTATTAGCCAGCATGTGCGGAAATCCTAGTGATATCCTGTTAATTTATCAAACAATGTATATTTGTGGGTAAATGCTCCAAGATGATAGAGAATACATAAAAAAGTATTGTTTCTGCAACAGTCTTATTCCAATCCACTCATAAATTTAATGTATTTGGAACAGATATAGGTTTATATTTTAATGCAAAAATCAATCATATTTTTACTTCCATGTAAATATTCCTTAATGCAATATAAAATTTTTACTTATCACAATGTAAATACAAGTACTGTGTATGGTGATATACTTTAAATAGTGTAAGAGCTTTTGTCTTTTGAAAATTAGAGAGGTGTGCACCTGTGTTTGTATTGTATTTTACTTTTGTCGGTAACAAAACATAGAGCATATGTTAAGAATGTAAAACTCAAATTAAGCATAAGATATTAAAACATCAAAATGGAAGTAAGTGCGCCCGGTCCTTATGCCCACAGTTTAACTGTCTGAAATTTAACTCTGGAACATTGTCATATATGTTATGTTCTTCTTATTGACTAAGAACAGTGGACTGAACCAACTACCAACCGTCATTTCTTAAATATGGTACATAAGTAGGCAAGATGAATTTATGAACAAAACTGAAATTAGAGTTTAATATTTTCTAAGGAAATAAGATGATTTGGTGAAGAAGTCCAACATGCTACCTTGATAAAAGTGAGGAGTGATTTTTATATTTCACAGAATATTCACCTTCACAGTTCCTGTTGGAGAATAGGGAATGTTGTGTTATCTTCAGTTGTTTCTCCTACAACTGAAGCTTGGATTAATATTCATCTCAAAATATTTTTGTTTCTTTACTACATCACTAAATTACTTTCAAAAGCACTGCATCAACTATTGTTTCTCTAAGACCCATTGTGTAGTTTTCCTGTAAGTGATACAACAAATTATCACAAATTTTATGAGAATACTTACTTACTGTCCAATAGTTTTGAAGGCTGGAACTCCAGTATCAGTTATTCTTCTCTTTCCAAATAAGTCTTCTGTTTTCCTTTTCTGCTTTAACAGGATGCTGTAATTTCTTTGGAGCTCTCCAGGTAATACAGGATGATGGCCCAATTTCAGTGTCACCTGATTTGGAAGATTAATGAATCTCTTTATCTTCAATGTATCTTCACAGCGGGCCTTAGGATGCATTTGGCTTAGATATAGAGTAAAATGCTATCGTCACATGCTGGTGGCTGGGGTGATTGTTGATAAGTTTTGATAAGGCGATTGGACACTTGGGGCTTAACTCCATTAGATGATGACACACTGATGGGTGGCCTGGGATATTACGTCTAGCCTCTTGTCCCTTTTTTGTCTGCTTTTTTCTTTCTCTTTCTGCTTCTTGACTTCTTGTGGTTAGCAGTTCTTTTGCTTAGCAGATATCTTCTCTATTGTCATTTTACCCTGATGTTTCTGCCTTAGAAACAGATTGAGCCTTCTAAAACCTTGAGCCAAAATAAGCTTTTCTGTTTTTTTAAATTCTTTTTCTCATGTAATTTGTCTTTAGGACAGAAAGCTTACCAAGATAGTATTATTGAATGAACCACCAGAAGTCTGCCATCTTTGAAAACCTTTAGAATTGAGTATACTCCATCTATACACCCTAAGTGCTCTAATACTTCCCTGTTTATTTATAAAATTTAAGAAATATTTATAATAATATATCCACCATATATTCTTTGATATTTAGTGCAGTTACCTTGACTAATTAACTTACTAAGTTACTAGAGAATAAAGTAAAACAAGGACATTAAAGAGACCACACTTATGTTTGAGAGACAGCTGCAATTAGAAGCCCTGGCCCCACCGTGTTTGTTTATTCTAAATTCTGTACTCCATAAGAACACACTGAGAGCTGCAACTCTTTCTTTGGAGTAGTATTTATATCATAAGGTCTGGCAGATTGGCTAAGAGCTTTCCTCTCCTTGGAAAGCTAATTCAACAGCATATCACTGAAAATAACACTGTATTATGTAAAATGGTGTGATGCTGTGTAGCCCCCAGAGGGAGCAGCCAACTTTTTGCTTTATAACATTTTTGAAGCAAAAAAATATTGAACTGTGAGATATCCATGTAATTCGTTAATTTGGAACTTTACCTCACTGGGAGAATATATCAAACAGCGCCGATGTATCCACCAACTTCCACATAACAAGTGACCTTCAGCAACTGAATGAAGTTTTTCATGTTTCACTCTCCATATCAGGTAAATCATTACATTTTTGTTGTACTCAAACATTCAAAGACATATTTGGTAAACTTGCATGTATCATGTGATATGCTAGATTTATAGATAACATGGAGCAAATAGGATATTTTATCAACGTAAAAGTTTAATTTTTATTCTATAAAACCTGTAACTTAAAATCTGGTGACAAATCGGTGTATCATATTTTAATTTTTGGTACTGGGAATGAGACTTTGGGCCTTGCTCTTGTCAGGCAGCTGCTTGTACTGCTGAGCTACCAGCTTGGACCTTCATTAACAGCTTTAGAAAGCTTCAAGAAGCCGTGTTGAAAATACTCATACGAGTATATAAAAAATTCACACACAATTGCTAAAATTTCATGGAATAGTCTATGGCATTCAGATTTGATTTGTAGTCATATAAAATTTATTAAAATCTTGGAACTTTACAGGGAAAAGCTAGGAAATTATAACTTCATTTTCAAAGCCAGGGTAAGGAGAAACAAAGGGAGTGGAGTGTGTTGAGAATGTTGCATCATTAGGTGTGAATAAATCATAGGCGTGGAGTGCTGAAAAATGCACCATATGATAAAAAGTAGGTGAACCTAAATAAGACTCCACAAGAATTTGGTTTTATAATGCAGAGAATTGAGAGCATTAAATTTTCTTTTAGATGCAGTGTTTCTCAGTTGATTTTGTCTGTTCCACAGCATTGAAAAATCACAGTAATTTCCTTCTTTTGGGGGGAATCTGTCCTAAGAGTGACTGTGGAGTGATGTTACAAGCTATGATAAGCCTTCATAAAAAGGTCTTCCTTCTTCCATTAGGCCTGTTGTGCTGCTTGGTAGCTAACAAGCTCGGAAAAACCTGAGACTCTTCAGAATATGCAAATGAAGCAGCTCAGTGGGCCTGCAGCTTTCCAACTTTTAAATATTTTTCTTCCTAGAACAAGAGTTTTCATTGCTTTTCTTGGGCCTGAGGCAGAAACACATAAACTGTATTTTGGATTTGTTTTTGGAACAATAAGTATAAATGCAGAATAGATTAATTTTTTTCTAATAAGAAGCAAAACCAAGAATATACCCTTAAGCAAATTAATAGCCAAATAAATTCCATATCTTCAGTTTCTTCAGTATGAGTACTGGAAAATCTTAACACTGTTTCATTAAAGTACAAAAGATTCATTGACTCATTATTCATTTAATATTGAAAGGAAAACTATTCAAAATCAAAAGTACATATGAATTTTCATTTTAGTTTTAATATCCTGTAAGCTTTGTCATTTTTTAAATACCATTCAAGGCTCTGGATCTGTGCAGCTGCTGAGAAGGATCCAAGATCAGCTCCTACCTTTGCCTATCCACCCAGGATGGTGGTATGTGTTAGGCCTGCAGGCCTGTGACGAAGCAGGGCACTGGTCAACTGAAGAAAAATGGATAGGAGGTGCTAAGGGAGTGGAAATGTTTCATGTAATGGCCATAATGAAAGCCAACAGATGGTAAGATAGTCATCAGGATTGTATTTGGGGAATAAACACAGGGAATAGAAGCAGGTACATAGGGCAGCTGCTTTCTCTTTCTTAGTATTTTCTATTTTTGTTTTTCTTTTCTAAATGACTAAGGAGAACTCCAGCCCCACTAAGCTAATCCCATTACCATATGCACAGAAAAGAAAAAAAGAAAACCAAACCCTGTAAGAATCTACCTGAAATCCTGGCAACAGCACACATTGCTGGGATTCAACTTGGCTCTGCCACAGGACTATAGAAACTAGAGGAATTTCACTACCTTGATTTTTCCTCTGGTTGATTTCCTCCTTGGTATTTTGCTGGAATAATGTTTTGTTTTTCATTTGTTTTGTTTGTTTGTTATTGTTGTTTGTTTCTTTATTTTCTATTTCATTTTTTCCTCTTCTCTCTGTTCTTACTTGTTTTTGTTTCTGTATTTTATTTTCCTTTGTGAGAAGATATTTTTGTTTACTTTTTTCTTTTCTTTTCCTTTTTCTTCCTTTTTGTTCCTTTTTCTTTTGCTCATTTTCTCTCTTTTATTATTTACATCTCTGAATTTTCTATTGTTTTATTCTACTCATACTCTTCCTCTTCCATTCACTATTTCTCTTAAACTTATAATACTTTCACATGAGCAAATATTGTTTCTTCTATTTGGCATTTACTTCAAAACTCCTAGCCTTCTCCTCCAGTGCTTCTCTCCTGTGTCCTACAATTACCCTAACCTAGTTGATGACCATGCTGTGCCCTCCAACCTTGCTCCTACTATATTTAACCTCACTTGTCTCTTAATCCAAATCCCTATCTTCTTGAACTACTCTCCCAACATAGGGGAAAAATCACTCTACTAAGTGGAAAATCACTGTACACAATGCCTGTTATAAATTGATTATAGTACATATCAGTAGATGTTCCTCCTACATTTATACTTATCAGGCTAATAGTTACCACAGATTTGTAAATACCCAGGCTATACCTGAATCTATTGTTATTGCCAACAAAACTACTTTAACCAAGATATCAGGCATACTATAATCAGTTATGTCCCCTATATGAAAACAGCAATGGTAAGGGATCATAACCATGACAATATTCAAGTACCAAAGGAATGGCCCAAGTCAATACATAGCAGTTCCTCAGTATTAATATATTGGGGAAAAGGTAGGTTCTTGGGATAGTCATAACTAAAAAGAACCACATATGTCTAGAAGACACCTGAAGAAACAGACATCTCCTAGGAAAGCCACAAAACAATTGATAATGCTGTCTAACATAAGACATTTAAGAATAAACACAGAAAATAAAATATAAACATTCAAACTGACAAGACAAAGAAGCAAAATGAAATCCCAAGTACCAAGGTTTTATAGCAAAAGTCAAGAACACAAAGACATATGGAACTTGGAAGCCAATAAACAGAACTCAGAAATGATAACGGCAGAAGTTAAAAGGCAAATGGAAGAGGCCATACAAAAAAATCTCTAAGATGCAAAAATAAATGACAAACAAAATGAAAGAGTTTAAAACAGAAACAAATAAATAGAGGTGGTCAGGAAAATGATGGAATCCATAAATGTCTAACTTAGAGAAGAAATGGGATCAATAAAACACATTTAAACAGAAAAGAAATTAAAAACTCCAATGAAAGTATACACAGCAGACAATTGAATGTGAGCATAGAGTGTCAGATCTAGAACACAGGAATATAAGTCATGAGCAGGACAAGAATGATATCTTACAAATATTAAGCAGCAGCAATGGGTTGCGGAGGTGGCTCAGTGGAGTAAGTGCTTCCCTGGCAAGCTCAAGGGCCTGAGTACAAAACCTGGTTCTGCAAAAAAAAAAAAAAAAAGCAACAGCAACAAATCAATTCAACAGCTTTATAGAATGAAACAAAAAAGAACAATGTAAGATTGATTAGAATCAGTGCAGAAGCCATTAAAAACCTCTTAACAGAAATAATGGCAAAAAACTTCCCAAACATGGATAAAAAATTTGACATATGAATAAAGCATATAGAACTACAAACACTCATGACAAAAAATAAATCTACACCAATCCATATAATCCAGATTGTAGAAATTAAACATAACAATATATTAAAAGCATCTAGAGAAGTAACTAATCACCTACAAAGAAAGGCCAATTAGAATTAAAGTAGACTTTTCAGCATAGACTCTCAAAACAAAGTGAACCTGAAATCATATATTTCAAGTCCTAAAAGCAAACAATCTTCAACCTAGGTTAATGGACACTAGAGCACTATCACTCAAGAATCAGTGGAGAAAATGATACTTCCATAATAAGAACAGCTGAGAAAAATCATGATCACCAAAATACCTCTACAGAATATACTGAAGAACATATGAGGAAAAGACAATAAGAACCACAAACACATGAATACCAATTGAAGGAAGGTGCCAGCCATGGCAAACATTTATGCATTTGGTTCTCCCTATACAGCTCAGACTTGTGGTGATCCTCCTGTTTTCAGCCTTCCCAACACTGAAATAACTGGCATGTGCTACCACACCCAGTGTCAATAGCCAGGTCTGCATGGCCAGGGGCGGGGCAGTGTGGCATGTGGTAGCAGGGATTGAGCTCTCATCCCTGTGCTTGCTTAAGCAGATGCTCAGTCTGCTGAGCTGTCTGGCTGACCCTGGCAAACATTTAAACATAGGAGAAATATAGGGAATAAAGAGCAAGAACACAACATAAAATGGTAAATAGATACATAATAGTTATGATCATCAACTTAATGTTTTCAAGTCACCAATCAAAAGAAACAGGCTAACAGAATGGATCAAGAAACAATATTTAGGCAGTATTCAAGAAACGTATTTAAGGCCCCCAAAATTCATAGATTAAAAGTCAAAAGGTTGAAATCAATTCTCCATACCACAGAAATCCAGAAAGAATCAGGTAGCAATTCTATCTGCAGACAATACATACTTATCAAAAGAGATAAGAAGGTCACTGTACACATATTAAGTGAAAAACCAAAGAAGAGATAACAATCATGTTTATGTACCAAACACAGATTCACACCATTAAGTGGAACAAATTTTAACAGACATGAAAATCTACCTAAACATTGACACAATTGTAATGGAGGACCTTAATACCCTGCTTTCACAAATAAACTTGGAAAAAAAATCAACAAAAATATTAATAATAAAGCAAGCCTCTGAACGACTATAATTGGTAGATGTCTATAGAATGTTCCATGGCAAAACATCAGAATACACATGTTTCTCAGCTGTACAATGGTTGTTTTCCAAAACAGACTATATATTATCCCATAAACATGTTTAAGCAAAAGTACAGATCATCTCAGGAATACTCTCTAAGCATTGTATGATAAAACTGGAAATGACAAAGGAAATCACAAAAAACTGCATGAACAAATGGAAATCAAATAACAGCTTTCTGAACAAACAATGCTTCAAAAAAGAAATAAAAGATCAAAATGCACAGTACATACAATAATGTCAATAAAATATGTCAAAACTTACGAAATCTTATGAAGGAAATTCCTATGGAAACTTTCCTATGAGGGAAGTTCATAACAATGAAAAACAGAATGAGCTCAAATAAACAATCTAATGTTGAAATTCCAACTTCTAGAAAAAGAACAAATGAAACCCGAAGCTCATATATGAAATGAAATTATGCAGATAAGAGCAAAAATTAATGCAATAGAGATTAATAAAACAATACAAAGAATAAACAAATCACAAAGGTGATCCTGGGTTGGAGAGATAGCTCAGTGTTCTAAGAGCCTGCCTAGAAAGTGCAGGAATGTAGGCTGTGTCCCTGGCACCACATGTCATACCACCAGCCACTGAGATGGGGCCTGATGGGGCATGCATATAATCCCAGTGTTGGGGAGGCTGAAACAGGAGAATCAGAATGTGTTGGAGGTGCATAGTGAGACCCTGTACCAAATAAACTTATCAAAAAAAGGTGTTCTTTGAAAGACTAAATAAAATTGATAAACAATTAGCCAACCTCATCAAAAAGAGAAAAGAAAAAACACAAATTGAAGCAATTAAGAATAAAGAGGTAGATATCACAAGGGTCCCATAGAAATCCTTGAGCTCAGCAATAAATACTATGATAACCTATAGTCTAGTAAGATAAAAGACAGAAAAACTAGAAGATTACTATATAAAACTGAATTACTGAAACTAAATCAAGAAGACATAAAAATGCTAATCAACCATGTATCTACTAATGAAATTTAAAATGTGATTTACAAATTTCCAGAAATTTAAAATGTGATTTACAAATTTCCAAAAAAGTAACCTAGGCCCTGACCAATTCACTGCTGAATTCTACATGAAATTTAGGGGAAAAAAAAAACCAAAAACTAATACCACTATTGTTGCTGAAAATCACTAAGGAAACTGAACAGGAAGCAGTACTTCCAAACTCATTCCTAGAAACAATTATTATCCTCATTACAAAATCAAAGAATAACCCAACAAAAACAGAAAATTACAGGCCAGAAATACAAAAATCCTCAGTAAGATATTGGAAAACACAATGCAGCATATCACCATTACCAAGGAGGAATAATTTCAGGGATGCAGGAACTGTTCAGTATATGCAAATCAATGAATACAATACACTGTATTAACAGAGCCAAAGACAAAAATCACATGGTCATCTCAATAGAGGCAGAAAAAGGATTGAACAATTCCAAAACCAATTCATGATAAAATCCCTACAGGAAAAGGTAATGGTCACTACCTCAATATTATAAAAGCCACCTATGACAAAGTAATAGCTAACATCATATTAAATTATCATTTTATAGTGCAAGCTTTCACTCTAAAATCAGGAACAAGAAATCATGTCTACTACTACTAGTCTAATTCAATAAAATTCTGGAAACACTATTCAGAGCAATTATATAAGAGGAAAAATAAAATGAATAAAAATAGAATAGAAAAACATTAAATAATAGCTATTTTCAGTTGATGGAATACTCTATGTTGAAGACCCAAACCACAAAAATTTGTACATTTAATGTTCAAGTTAAGCAGTACAGCAGGATACAAAGTCAACACTCACAAAGCCATAGCTTTCCTTACACAAGAAAGAAACACAGAGTAAGAGAAATTAGAGAAAACATACCTTTCATAATAGCGTCTAAGAAAAGCCTTAATTTCTTAGGGATCATCTAACAAAGGTGGTAAAAATCTATACAGTGAAAATTACAGTATCCTAGAAAAGGAAATTAAAGAGGGTATCAGAAAATGGAAAGTTATCCCTTGCTCTTTGACAGGTAAAAACAACATAGTGAAAATAATCATAATCTATAAACTTCTACACAGATTTAATGTAATCCCAGTCAAAATACTATTAACATATCACACCTCTAGAGAAAACATTACTAAAATTCATTTGGAAGCAGAAGAGACCTAAAAGCAATTCTTGGCAACATGGGCAAGTGAGTGGATATCAAAATTCCTGGCCTGAAAATATAACTACAAATATACGATGAAAGAGGCAGCATGGTATTGGCCAAAATGACAGGTGTGAGGATCAGTGGAAGACAATACATGATGCAGACATAAACTCAAATACATTCAGCCACTGTATCTTTCACAAAAGAGCCAAGTATGTTCACTCAAAGAAAGTATTTTTAATAAACGGTGCTGGAAAAAATGGCTCTCCACATATTGAAGATTAAAACTAGGCCCATGTTTATTGTCATCCACTAAACTAAACTCTAAAATGATCAAAGACTGAAATATCAAAATGGAAACACTAAATTCACTGCAATAAAAAGTAGGGGGAAAGCTTAAAATCATAGGTGTAAATAGAGATTTTTATGAACTAATCCAGATTGTAAGGAGAATATTACAAAGAATCAATAAATTGGACCTCACCTGATGAAAAAGCCTTTACTCAAAAAAGGAAATCACTAACAGCGTGAAAAGACAATCCACAGAGTGGGAAAATTGTAGCTAGTTTTCACTCCTACAAAGGACCTATATCTAGAACATATAAAGAACTGAAGTCATCAGACATCCTAAATTCAAAGATCCAATCAATCAATAGGCATCTGAGATGAATATACACTTCTCAAATGAAGAAATACAAATAGCAAATAAATATATGAAAAGATGTTCAATATCATTGGTCATTCAAGAGATGCAATTAAAGCAACACAGATTATTTCTCACTTCAGGAAGAATGACTACCAGCAAAAATCAGCTGATAACGAATGCTGGCTGGAAGGAATAATGAACGCTTCTCCACTTTTGAGGAAGTGTAAACTGGTGCAACTACTGTGGAAATCAGTGTTCAGATTCCTCAGAAAACTAGAATTGGAGGTCCCATTTGGCTGCAATCTGTACTGTACTCATACATGAAATAAACTAAACCCATATGTTTAAACATCATACTGTCTCATAGTGTAAGAAACTGAACAAGTATATTAGATCCATAATGTACAATACCTATTGTGAATTGGAAAGAAACTGTTCAAAAGAAAAGAGAACCTGGGATGGGTGAAAGATGAAAAGAAGAGAAAGAAAAAGATGTATATGTATAGTAAGTATATATATATGTAAAATAAGTACATATGTGTTTAGCAAGATACAGCTAGTTTCTCTTAGTTCACTGAAAAAATGTACAAATATATTGTAGAGAAGATATGCCTATATTTTTTACTCTGAACAATACGCAGAAAACAATACATTAGTCACAGTAACTGTCCTACTAACCTGCTTTGAAACTTTTATAGTAGTCAAGTTTGACAAGGGAAGAGATTTGATAAAGTACAGAATTTGTAGGATTATCTCATAACTGTCACCCAATAAGTCAAGTTTAAAAGAGTGCATGAAAACTACAACATATCACTGGTTCTTTATATTTCCCTAACACTGTAGATGTTAAAGCACTTTCGCTAACAGAAGTTCAGCCTTTCTTTTGAAAATCATTTGAATTGAAATGCATGAATCCTGCAGTGCTGTCCTTCAGTGATGACATTTGTGGAACTTTCACTTATCAGTCAAAAGTTGTTTTACATCAATAAAAATAATAATAGACTCAAATGATTTCATTTCGTATATTCTTTCAATCTATTGCAAATTGGAAAAATAACAATAGTTTATCAATAATTGGATCTAATTGTGATGTTTAATGCTGATGCCAAGACACCCAGTACAGCAGCTGTGCTGCCTCTGGATGAGAGAGGGAGGCAGGGTGTGGGACTCTAACTCCTGGCTCTCGGGATTCTTCTGCTCTTTTCTTCCTGAATGTCATCAGTTGGGCAGCTTTCCGCTGCCTTGATAGTCTGCCATGATGTTCCTGTACTCTAGCCATTGGACATGGTGCCAGGTATTTATCCTAGCAATGGAAAGTTACACAACTTGCTAATATATGTAACCATATTTAGAAGGCTTAATGTGATAAATAATAAAGATTTATTTTATAGTTTTCAACTTGAAATATATGAAATGGACAAATATGCGCCAATACAAATTCATAGACACAAGCTAGAAAGGAAATGCAATGGCAGGCAATATTTTTCAGTAAGTAACTGGATATTTGAGTCAGGCTGCCTCTGAGATTCTTTATTAAGGCTGATTACATTACAGATTATAAAAAGCTCTAATAGGACCAATAAATTAGATCCACCATTCTTAGAAGAAATTGACTAACACTATTTTGTTGTTGAGTTAAGAACAAATGTCTGTGAACTTAGCCAGAAGGCTGAGATTTTAATTAGGTATTAAAGCGTTTAGGTTAATATAAATCAGATTTCCTTTTTGTTGCTCAAGTATCCAGATTGATGATGCCATTAACATTGCCATTAAATCTTGAATAAATAGTAATTTGTCGACACTTGGAAGAGACTGACCTAAGGGAAATTTTTCTTAATACAGTATTTTTTCTAAATTATCACAGCTTTTAATGCTCACCACAGTGTCACACTTTAATATTAATATTTAGGTACTGGTAATCAAATAACACACTTTTTAAACTGATTTTTGAGTTTAAGACATTAGTTTTTCATTTCTACATTTTTCTTCTTAATAACCAAAATCAAGTTTCTTAAATAAGGTCATACCTTCATACCTGCTAACAAACTAAAATATATTTCACTATTCTAAGTAATGAAAATGATCTAACCTTTCTATCTAATTAAATGCATCTAATTTTTAGCATAACTACTTAAAATATGTCCACATTCAAACTGAATTTCAAAATCTGAAGTTTAGAGGCCTGAAAGGGTACTATTTCTCCTTCATTCTTCTCCTCAACACAAATCACTTTATTTTTTATTCTAGGTCTGTAAATAATAAAACATTCCATGCAGTAATTCATGTAATCCTTGCCCATACTCTTATCTAATCCTTAACCAGAGTTAACCATACTCATCCGTGAAATCTACCCATGGTCTACCTGTGTGACCAATGAGAGAATTAACATGTATACACAGTGGGCCAGAGAAACCAGTTTATCATTGAAATCCATAGCCTTTTAGGGTTAATGGATGAAGGTTCAAAATATGGCTTGAAAAATCAGACAGCTGTTAGTAACCGTGAGCTCTAACAGTTGTTTTGAAGATGCAATCAGAAAAAAACATCTGTGCATCATTAGTGCAGTGTCTGAGGAGCTCATTTCAAATTGCTGGAAATCCATTTGATAAAGGATGGGGGTTCCAGTATTTAAATATTAATTTTAAAGACTAATGCTGAAAAACATCCTGATAATTTAAAATAGATGACCAATGTATTTCCTTTTGCTAAATGACTCAGAGAGTACAGAATTACTAAATTCTTCTTGTTTTACTTGCCAATGTTAGATATAGATGTAGTTGTAGGTGCAGGGGTAGAGATAGATAGAGGTCAAGCTCAAGGTCAAGATAGAGATACATGCTAGAGAGTATAGTATTTCTAAACCTCGTACATTTTAATAGATAGGATTTAGTAGAAACTTCTGTGAGGGCAATATTTTTGTGTATGGAGAAGAAATGATCAAAGCTCACTGAATAAGTGAAGGGAGAGGAAGGAGCAGGAATTTGTGAAACTAAGGTTCCACCTAGTCTAGAAGTGTTTGCCTTGCTTCCAGATGGTATTTAGTACATTACAAAGTTTGGTGTTCATTCTGCTAATAACAGTACTGAACTGTTATATGGATACATTCAAAGTAGGTGGAAATTCATGCAAAGTCTCCACTGCTGGCCCACAGGTGTGGGTGTGGGTGTTTCCTGAGCCAGCCCTGAAGTTTCAGAAGAAAAAGGTCATTTGCTCTCCATTGTGTTTGAAAAGAGAAGGAATGGCAGCTGGACCAGAGGCGCAGGTGGCAGATTCAGAGGCAAGTGAACCAAGCCGAGGATGCTGAAGACACACAGGGGAGCGAGAGCGGCAGCAACAAGGACCAGCAATATTGTGGTTATATTTTACAGATAATGAAACCGACTTTTCTTTTGGATCCAATACAGAAGAAAACAACAGAAAAGTTGAAAAAAAACATCTTGAACAATCCCAGTAGAAAAATAGAGCTTCTTTTAAAGGGTTTTTATAAATTTATTCTTAGAAAACATGGAACTGAGCACTGAAACCTGATCTGAAGAGAGTGGTTGAAAGTTTGGATTCCAACGGGGAAACATTTATCTGGGAACATCTTGAATGTTGAATGAAATATAACGAGTTAATTGTTAGCTATCTGGCATAGATTAAAGGCAAAATGTATGAAGTACTGATATGTTTTTGAGATCAACAGAGGCAAAAGTACTACTTAAAGCCACAGGACAGGATTCCATGAACAAGGGAGTAAATACTGCAGCATGAAGAAAGTGCCCGAGCTTAAGCTGTTGAGCTTTTCCTTGCGGTAAGGCATGCCTGAATAAATAAGAAGGGGCTCCTCGTGAAGTGCAACATAGGTGTGCGCTTTCTGAAACAAATTGAAGCGGCAGTTTGAGGATGGATTTTAAGTTCAAATAGGACTTAAAAGTGTGCATTAGATTTTCCAGGTAAAGATTATTTCTAATATTGCAATAATTGTTTTTTTTTTTCTTTTGGAATGTTTGGACAAAATTGGTCCAAGTGATAAAAGAATGTAGTAAGTCAGAGCCTGGCGTCATTACCTATGAGGCAGAGTAAAAGTGTTAACCATTTCATGGGGATTTGCAGGACTGTAATTAGCTTATTTCCATACATGTACAGCAAAGTGCTACTTTGTATGGATTTTAAAAAGTGACTATTTATTACAATTGTTTTAATTATTTCAAAAAGCTTCTATTTAAAATAATTAAAGAAGGAACATTAAAGGCAGATATATGTGATTTTCAAAATGCAAGTTAACATCTATTAATGAAATTGGCAAGCAGTTTGATGCAGTCTATTAGAGTTTTAAATGTTATCCTCCAGCAGCTTAGTGTAATTGACTGGCCTTTCAAATTTGGATAGTTGGCAGGTCATGTACATTTTGGATAACTATAGCTCTATATTTGAAGAAAGATACAATTGAAATCCTTTAATAACATAGCTATAGTTTGTGTTGCCCTATTTATCTGAATCAAGATTTCCTCATAGAGTTGACAAATTTACAAGACTGGGAATGATCTTAGGACAAATTAGTGTTTAACTAGATCACTAAGGGCTAGATGATGAGGGTGAGGGATTCTGTTTGTCTGAAGATAATACATTGTTTCTCTCTCTGATTTTTTTTTTCTCTATCTTTGTTGCGGTGGGTGACTGGAATTCTCTCCATTGCTATCTAGCTTCCATTTCATTGAGTTTATTGAAGAAAAACAACAAGAAAAAAATAACGTACTTAATGTTTGTCTCCTCTGAGCATCTTTTATTGAAAAAGAAAAACACTTATTGATGTAAAGGATTCTGATTTTCTGCTGATGCAACTAGGAAACAATAAGACCTTGGCACAGTGTGCTCCACCAGCCCTGTCCCCAGGCATGCGGAGCCCGCAGTGCAGCCCAGGCATGGTGGCACAAGCCTGTAATCCTAGCGCTAGGAGGCTGGGAACAGGAGGACACTATGAGTTCAACCTGGCTAGTGAGACTCTGTACCAGATACAGATATTTTTTAATGACCTTTGCATCCAGGACAGAAGCCTGCCTCTGCTTTGAACTCAATTATGAAATGTCTGCAATTATGAAACCATTGAAAATACACATCTTCGAGGCCTCCTGCCGCTGGGTAATATGAGACAAGCATTTTGGACTAGTCTTTTTGTAATTCAGATGACACTGTTAGTAAAATAAGAATGATTCTATAGGAAAATGATGCAAGGGAAGAACAGAGTCACAAACAGCATGTCCAATCTGATTCACTTCTAATATTCATGATCTCATAAAATATGTTCTCTGAATTTTATGATAATATTTTATATAAACTTATTTAGTTGTGATCCTGTTTTGTCATTCACTGTGCTATATCTCAAGGCCATGGAGGTGAGACAGTTATAGGCTTTCACATAATAATTTCGTTAGCATCATGGGAGAGTACTGTTTATGGTAAGCATTAAGACCAAGTATGTCTCATGCATAGTAAAGTAGTGAATAAACAATCCAGTAGAACATGAAAAAGCTTCTATTAATAAAAATTTAAATATATGAATAAGTATACACCCAATATAAAAGAATCTTGTAATCAATATTTGATTACTGTTTGATTCTGGATGCTGAGTCAAACAGAAAACTTTCTAATAACCCTTGCGCACACTGCCTTAACAAGCTTCATAAGGCTGACATGATTTCAAAGGATAGCTACATACTTCATTACCACAATTACGGTTCAAAGCTTTACTTGTATGGTTCCAGAGGTGAAAAATAATGTGGAACTTAAACCAAAAATTAAGTATTGTATTATTACAGTATAGTTTTAAAATTTTTAAAATAATTTCTACAAAAATTCTATAAAGGGCCAAGGAGATGGCTCAGTAGAATAAGCACTTCCCTGGCAAGTGTAAGGAACTGAGTTCAATCCCCAGTTCTGCCAAAAACCCAAAAATCTATAAAATCATTTCCATAAATATAGTACAAATAATTTACTGTGTGAATGAAGTGACTGAAGCATTGTTCTCTTAATCAATAAATAATATTTAAGCTACAAAATTAATATCACAAACTTTAAATCCTATGCATTGAATTTTACCCAACATTATATTTTGCTTTTGAGGGGCTAATATATTAAAGAAAAACATAAATTGTATGTTCTCATAGAGTTATTCAGTGACAATCTCCTCAATACACTCATTAAATGTTCTACAGCAATCACTTACTAATTTTTGGTCTCTTATGAACAATTTTAGGCATGCAAGAATAAGTGCAATATAAACACTGTATAATGGTTACAAAACTAATAACATGTTATATTCATTTTATAATTTTTATTGCTTTTTATGTAAAAATTTGCTCATTTCATTCCATTTTATAGGTGTACTACAATTTACTTGAGGAATGCTGAAGTCATGGCATTTAGTTTAAATGAAATATTTTACTACGATCATCACAGTGCTGATGTGTAATGTCACCTGACATAACGAATTTATTCTATGCCACATATACTAGAATTTCTGGAGAGAAAAGAATTGGACCACAGAACTTTTATATTATTATTTTTATTCTAAAATGAAATCACTTTATATAAAGCCTGAGAAAATTACATTTTCCTTAAATACTCTTGACTGTCCAAGAAATTATGTTTTAAGCACTTTGCATCATTGTCAAACCATAGTAAAGTATTACATTCTTCAGTTTATATGTACTTTGCTTTTACTGAGGGAAGCTGAATATTTTCCATATGTTTAAATGTTACCTCTATATAATTTCCTGAAATATGTCTACTTAAACATATATTCATTTTATGTTATATAAGACAATGTAGCATGGATTTCTGCGGGCATATCACAAAATTGTAATATTGGGACTTTTATTATTTTATATTTTGCAAATGTATAAAATGTTTTGTGAATTTAAAAAGTGATTTTAAGTTTTTTTGGATTTTGACAGCTTTGTTTGCTTCAATTGTAAAATACTCCTGTATCTAGTTATTCTTTTAAGGCACCCGGCTTTTGGACTAAAATTAGGCATCTCAAATGCATTTTGCTTACATAAAAAAAAACCTTGTGTTTTTAAAATACTATTTATTGTATTCATTTGTAACAAATGAATATAACTAATAGTATTTAAGTCACTCATTTAAAAGGATATGCCAATGCTAAATGCAAGTAGACAGATGAGTCAGGTGCTAAGGCAAAACCTGCAGGTACCTCAGATGCGGGGCTACCATCTTTTTGGGGCTGGGGCACACCAAGCTTTCAGCTAGTGGGTAGGGTGGTTTTCAAAGAGTTCACCCACTTAAAATTTATACTTGTACAAATGGGAGTCTGCAGTGGTTTGCTTTGGTGTTTCAGTTCCGTAAGGTCCTCCTCGTGGAGTCTGTGTGAGCCATGCTGGGGCTTTTTGTAGCACACAATATGTTCTGAGCTCTAAAAATGCTGTTCACTCCACAATTTTATTTAAAAAGTTAGCTTTATGGCTTTTTAAAAATTTTCCAGATGAAATTTCTTATGTTTGATTTATAGTATGTAAACAGGAAAAAATGCTACATTTAAAAAATATCCCAATATGTTCTAAAGAAATTAATTTGGATATACTAGTCATATATATAATATATCTAGATGAGAAAGAACTAGTGTAGTATTTTGTTAAGATTCCATGTCAGCAATATTTGCAAACCACTTGCAAATGTAAAAGAACATATTGAATAAAAAGATTACTTTCTCTTGGAGGGAATGAGAAGGAAAACACATACACACACACACACACACACATCATAGATTAAACAGCATAAAGGCAGTGAAATGATTAACAGATTAAATACATGTTTTGACATCTGTCACATCTGCTTTTGAATTCAATTAGGTCAGTTACTTCTAATAAACCTGCTTATGTATTTTAGTTTTTAAGTTTAGTAGACTATTCAATTGATATGTCTTATATTTTCCTAAGAACTTTTATTTGTACAGAGGACTGTCTTAAAGCTAAGTCAAAAACCACACGCAGTGCTTGCTTGATTATAACAGCTAGAAAACAAAGAGTGGTTATTGTTTGCCTTGGTGTCTTGCACAAGAGCTCAAAGGCAGTTATCAAAGCAATACATCTGATGTCATGACTTAAATATTGTTATGAAACTCTGGTATACACATTTATCAGTAGGGACACACATTTCACACCTGCTTAGCATATGTTACACTCAAAGTTGATTCATTTTACAAACAATCTTTGTTCTCAGGCCTGATAAAAGTAGATGATATTATCTCTGACAAAATAATTACCTATATAATTCATTATTGTTGGCCAGGGAAGCGCTTATTCCACTGAGCCATCTCCCTGGCCCATTATTGTTTAAAGAAGTTCATAAAAATTAAATGATGATTACTCAATGATATTTAACACATATTTGCAAATTAGGAAAATTGTATTAGTATCTACACAATACATCCATATTTAACAAGCGTACACATGTATTTGGATGGATAACAAATTGTTGGGTACATGTAATGCTAAGAATGTGATTTTGACGTACAGTTTCACTTAGACAAGGAACTAATCTTTAAATAATTGGAAAGGCTTTGAAATCTAATTACAAATGCTTAAGCTGAGTACATGTAATGACACCTTAGCGTCCTATGCTACCTTTCATCAGGAAATGCTTGGTAGCCCCACTGTGCCTTACAGAATAGTGGCCTTTGGTCTTACTATGCCCTTTCCCCTGCCCCATGCTAGGTGTTCTTCCATGGTCTTCTGTATGTGGTCCAGACTCAGAAGTTAGATCTTCACTAGGATAATGACTTCCACTCATCATCAGATCTCTGAGTCTTCTAGTGGTGTATAAAGTATCTGTTCTTAGGAACGATCTACCTAACAGGCTTTTGTCTCAACTCTTGCAGAGCTATACATGGAAATTCTTCTTTTCCTTCTGAGTATTTTTCAGAAAGAATTAATTATAATTAATTATAATTGCACCAATTAATAAGATCCTATGTGATATTTCTTGCAATCAAATAATATATGTTGATCGTGGTTATTCACCCTTCTTTAACCCTCTTTGAATCTCCTTCTCCCTGCACTTCTCAGTCCCAAGCATTCACTGTTTACTTTCTTATCATCTTTTAAAAAAAACTTCTTTACTTTTTCTGCATCTAGGTTGTTAACCTTAAGATGATGTCCTCTGGTTATGTCCTTTTTTCTTCAAAAGATGGGACTTTGTTCTTTTTTATGACTGCATAATAGTCTGTTGTATACACATGACCTACTTTCTGTCTGTTCAATGGTTGGCTGATACATAAAGCTGATTAAATCTTGCTTTCTGTAAACAACAACACATAAATATCAGTGTATATGTATCTCTGTTGTATGAGATCTCACTTACCATTTATATGTATGTATAGTATTGGTAGATCATATGACAGCTCTATTTGTAATTTTTGGAGGAATAATTAAACTCCAAAATGGCCCTATTAATTTATGTAGTAGGGGATAAAAATATGTATGAGTGATTTTTCTGCACATTTTTACTGGCATTTTCAAATTTTGTTTCAAACAGTTCTAACTGGAATGATATAGAATCCCATTACAGCCGGGCATGGTGGCGCATGCCTATAATCCCAGCACTCGGGAGGCTGAGGCAGGAGGATTGTTGGGAGTTCGAGACCAGCCTGAGCTACAAAGTGAGCTTAAAGCCAGCCTGAACTGCATAGCGAGACCCTGTCTCAAAAAGACAAAAAAAAAAAAAAAAAAAGAATCCCATTACAGGTTCGATTTGCATTCCAACAGCATTACTCGTATAGGTACTGGCTATCTGTCTTTCTTTTTTGAGTTTTTCTTCCTGTTGCCAAAGACCCAGTGACTTTTCAGGAGAGGCTGTGAAAGTTACACTAGAAGTAGAGTAATTTTTCCCTAGATTGGAAATTTCCAGTCTTCAAATCACATCTCAGTGAGCTTAGTGTTTTAGGAGGAGTACCAGGGATCAAACTCAGGACCTTATAGGCACTTACACTGCTGAGCTATCACCCTGGCCCTGAACTTACTTTTGAAAATCACTGCTAGAAATTCAGGCAAGTAGCACTCTTAAGCTCTCATTTCAGTCACTTTGCTTCCTGTTCACATCCCAACTGCACATCACTTTTGTCATGAAAGTATGATTTATAAGTCTGTATCTTTATGGTTTGTAAGTTGCATTCCTCCCACCTGTTTCGAATTACATTCATTTTTCTGGCCCCACCAAAAAAAATCATGTAGAAATACTGTACTTTCTACATGAATTCTTACCTAACTCTTCCAGAAATGCCAAGCTATATAATGCTTATTTTTCTTTATGCGCTGTATTCAAATTATGTGATAGTTTTAAAAAATTAAAAATGATAAAGGTGACAGATTGATTAAAATTTTTTTCGGAGTGACACACAAATTACTAGCATGATTATCTGAAGAATTCAGTAAGTGCTTGAAAAGAGGTATGATATCTTACACATGACTTTCTATCTCATGTTGTATGTCAATGACAATGGGAATTATGACATAATAACATTTTAGTTCATTCTTAGACCATTTGTAGCAGCTTTGAATTATCTTTTTGTTGGGAAACACACCAAACTTGTTATTTGATATAGTAATTTAGGGAAGAAGGCAGTTCTGTAGCGAGGAGCAGAGGGAACATTCTCAGGATATATTTTCCCTTGCATAGCTGGGAGTGTACATGAGAGACTTAGATATAGGGGTCCTAGGATGTGCAATGCATTTTCACTTTGTCCACAAAAGCTTTCTCTTTTTTTTTTCTTTTTTCTTTTTTCTTTCTTTTTTTTTTTCTTTCTTTTTTTTTTTTTTTTTTTTGTGGTACTGTGGATCAAACTCAAGACCTTGCACTTGCCAGGCAGGTGCTTATGCCGCTGAGCTATCTCCCCGGCTCCATCCATACAAGCCAGAGAGAGCTTTTGATAACCTTTAGCAAAGCAAAGGTGCCACAATTATGCAGCATTGAAATTTTAATATGGGTTTTTAAACTGTCTTATACAAATTTTTCTTTTTCTTCATTTAAAAAGCAGATGCAAGTTGCCAAGTTGACATAACAGAGATGCTTCCCGGGGGATGCATATGTTTTCTCCTGGGTTACATATTAAGAGATGAAAATGCTTTTCCTTCAAAAAGTCTTTGTGGTTTAAGCTTAAATGACATCAACTTCAAATAGCCTGAAGCAAAGTGAACTTTGATTGTTCCCTTGCCTTGAAAGACCTAGTCACTTTAAAAGCCGTCATGAAGAAAATGTTGAAAACCATGCTGTGGAAGGAAAGTAGAAAAAGCGAGTATGTGCTGAAATAATTGTAATTTATGGAATTCCTTGGAGTCAACACTCTGTTTTAACCTCTGAATTTCTCTTTTACTCATTTACCTCTTCCACTCTCGTCTCATGTAAATTCTACAATTGCAGATCATAGGACCGTGGCTGTTTCTCTCAACATTCCTATGGATAGAACAACTCAGAACTGAAAGGAAAATGCAAATAACTTTCTTTCTTTGTTTCTCTTTCTTTTGGTTTTATCTGTTTGGCACAGGGTCTCACTACGCAGCTCGGACTCATGGAGAACCTCCTGTCTCCGCCTTCCCAGCACTGGGATTTCAGACGTGCCACCACGCCTGGTCTCTGGTGCCAGCTCCATGAGCCCATGGGCTGGGCTGTCCTGCCATGTGCTGGCAGGGATTGAACCCAGGTCCCTGCGCTTGCCTAGTTAGTCCACTGAGCTGTCTCACCAGCCCCAGGTAGCCACTGGGATTCTCCTGCTTTTGTAACCTCATCTAAGAACTATTTCATAAATACATACACATCTTCTATTGATTCAATTGTTCTGGAAAACCTTAACTAATACACAAAACAGTTTTCTTCCTTTACCATCTTTATTATCTTGCTTTAGATCTTATATTGCACTTGATATTTTGTAGCCTAAGTACAATTTACTAATTCAACATGTTCACAGATTATCATTGCTTTTATACTAGATTCTTTCAGGAACATTATCTTTTTTTTACTTTTAAAATCCAAGCATTACATTAAATCTTAGCACATAGTAAATAGTAATTATTTATTAAATTAACATAATTTCAAAAATAAGATTATTGACATTACTAATGTAAAAATGAAGATTTTCACATGTGATTATTCCAATTATTTTTATGACTTAATCCTATTTCAATAACTTCTTAAACAGTATATGGATATACTATTGTACACATTTGAAAAATAAATTGATCTATTTTATTTATCTTTAAACTCTTCTTACAAGTACATTTATAGAAATATTCCCAGATGCTACTGAATTATGTCTAAAACATTGGAACTGTCATTGGGATTGATGGTATTTTTTTCAAGGTTATCTCCTTGATAAACTTGGTTTCTGATCTTTTGTTTACCTGGATTCTGTATGATTAGGAAATTACATTCATCTGATTACTTTAAAAATGTATTAATTCATTAGGACTCACTTTGAATTATTCTTTACCCATCTTTATTTTTGTGATAGTGAAGAAACAATGTAGGGCTCACTGTTTCCTGTTAATCTAAAGCCTTATATGAACCTATATCTGTTTCTTTACTAGCAATTTGGCTGGCAATAGTCAAAATAATTAATACGTAATAAATGTATATTAAATGTACACATGCATATCTTATATTTAAAGTAACAGGATGCATATTGTATGAGGAGAGAAACATGTTCTACATTGTGATAGTAAAAGTAAAATTTTTAGCTTGCTTCTTGTTGAGAATTTGGGGTTAAGGCTGCTCATTATGCTGATGCTTTATAGCACCTGCCTACAGACATTGCAGCTGCATGTAGAACGTGAGTGGGATCAATCATTTGCGCCCCTTTATTAGACACTAGTTGAGGAAGTGCTTGGTTAGCTTGTCTGCTGATTGCTTTGTGACAAACAGCCTGGTCGCTTGGATTTATCTTAGCGGAGCCATGTTCACTCTCATAACCTGTCTCATTTGCTTCTGTCAGGGACTCTGTGTGGCTTCTTGAGACTTCTTACTCCTAATGAATTCCAATTTTCCCTTATTTAAAACCCCATTTATCACTGTAAAAAATAATACTATGTATTTTGCATGTCTTTAATTTACATAAAATACATTTCATGTGTAATATCTCTTAATGTAAGTCAAATAGCACTATGCTTAACATCATACTGAAAACCTGTATTTGTCTGCATTTGTCATTATACATATACATAGGGCAGGAAATCTCAAATAGTATTGTACATGACTTTTAATCCAAAGAATTAGTTGTTGAATAGGAAAACTAAAAATGTTTCTAGGAAATTAATGGTGTGACTAAATAACCAAAGTTCACTGTTTCATGAAGATTTTGTCCTTTGTGAAAGGCACTGAAAAAGTTTACAGTGTCTTAGGAAAGCCCAAAGGTGACACACATCATGTGGCTAGAAAAAAAAAAAAAAAAAAAAAAAAAAAAAAAAAAAAAAAAAAAAAAAAAAAAAAAAAAAAAAAAACAGAATTAGAATGCTTTGCGTAATATTCTGGAATGGGAAAGTGGGCAGGTATACTTTAAGCAAGCCTTGAAATGCCATTTTCCTCCTAAGCACAGCCTATTCAATTCAAAGATTAGGGGGAGGCCATTTAGAATATTGTAAATTCAATGTGAATGGAGAAGAAAGCAAGCATATGTCTTGAGATGAATGAGAAGACGAATGAGAGACAGGGCTAGAGAGTGTAAGGAAACAGCAGTTGTCAGTTTCCCATATTGTTTCGTGAGCTTGATTTTGTTTTGAAGGCTTTGTAGATACATGACACAATTAACTAGAGAGTGGTTCATTTGTTTAACAGTGAGAATAAAGTTTTAGGCTCCAAAAGGAGATCTCACCTCATGGTAGATTTTGAGGACTCAGCAGCACATGAATAAAAACTGTCTATGGTGGAAAGGTGGGAGGAGAGTAAGGCAGGGCAAAAATGGTCTCAGTGTGTGACCTCCAAATGATATAGGGGAAAAAAATGAAACTCCCAACCTGAAAGGTACCTGGGATGAGTTTGTATTCTCTAAAACCAAAGAATGAATTTTAGGAACAAATGGAGGTTATGAGCACAATATAGTTCCTGTCTGAGAGGGATAGAAACAGGGCCTCAGTGTGTTGTTTCGGGGAAGCTGTCTGTTCCAGGGACTTTTAAAGACAATGCGGTAAGGTGAGTTTAAGATGGTGGAGAACATGAGAACTCATTTAAGGGGGCATAAGGTGGACAAAACTATACCTAACCAATGAGATTGCTCAGGTAAAATTGATTAAACCCAGTACCAAATGGGGAAGTGAGTCATGTAACAGGCAGGCATGAATATGGCACAGGGTCTCTTCATGTTAGGGGCTGCATTAGTGATTTATTTGGCTCTGTCAAGGTGATTGATACTTATTTAGGATATGAAACCCTGATGTTCTTTCCTAGGGAAATATGTGGCTACATTTATTTACTCTTTTGTGTTGAGGTCTGGCCCATTGCGGGGAGTGTCTGTCTCTTCCAGAGTGGTAAAGTCACCTTGTCTTCCATATTGTCTCCTTGAGGTCCTGGCCCTGTCTGACTGCCTATAGTATTTCTGTCCAATTCAACTGCCTACAACAAGAGGACCAGGAAAGCACCCTCATTCATCTAGAGAATTTTGGAGCATCAAACAAACTAAGAAACATATGACTGAGGATTATGAGTGAAAACAAAGAATGTTCCCAAAGATGGCAGGGTCCCAAAATTCTCACAGCCTCCTCATTCTTGGTTAGAGAAGGCTGCAGTTTATTCTTTCTTGTCAATCATCTTAGCATGAAAGTCTTGGAGCTTAAAGTTCACTTCTGGGTATGCCTTGGAATGCCAGGGGCATTTGACCTTGGAGACTCTATGTGGCCCTTGGCCCCTTTCTCTCTATCCTCTTGATCCCTGCTTCCTTACATGGTTTCTTCTGTTATTCACTTCTTCCACAACACTTTTCCAAGGAGCCAATAGATTATGGACTGTTAACCTCTGAAGTAATGTGTCAAAATACGCTTCCTTTATTTAATGTCCGGCACTTATTCCTGCAGAAAAAGCCAATTGGTGTATATAGGTATCCACTTGGCAGGAAATTTTGGGAGTTTTCCCTCCAAATCCAGTAGATGATAAACATAAGGTAGATTTCAGTCAATATTGTTTAGGAGTGTGAGAGGTGTCTGTGGGTAAACCAACACAGAACAATGAGCTCCTCTCAGAATTACTTGCTACACACAATGGACCCTTGGATCTGGGTCTGATTGAGAATCATTTAGTGTGACTTTCCTTGTGGTCACCATCACTTCAGTTATCTGAGAAATTATCTCTGATTTGAACTTTGTAGAGCCTTGTTAATTTGCTTTGTTTTTACCACTTCAGAGAGGCCAGGTTGGTGGTTTTCAGACTGTTCCACCTCATTGCCCTTTGGGTTTGACTTTAGAGTTGCACCTGATTTAACTGTCAGCTCATTCTCTTTCTTTTCTGTTTTTTTTTTTTTTTTTTTTTTTTTTTTTTTTTTTTTTTTTTTTTTTTTTTTTTTTTTTTTTTTTTTTTTTTTTTTTTTTTTTTTTTTTTTTTTGTTGTTGTTGTTTATTTATTTATTTTTATCCCTGGTTTGATGCTTATAAATTGCATCAAATGGTGAGTTGCTTTCTTGTGAACATTTAACACCCTTAGGAAATGACTACTTCTCAGAAGTACTGCAAGATCCCCCCTCTTTAATTTGTTGGGGATAAGAAGCTGCTACTTGCTTGGCCCAGCCCCTGGTCCCATGGTACTGGCACACTATTTTCCATGACCCTTAGACCATCTTGATCTCAGAATATCAGAAAGAACCACTGGTTTGAACAATTATGCAACATTGGTTAAAGTGGTACAATCAGCAATAACAGTGGTATCAAAAATAGCCTAGAAAATGACAAATTGAGTTAACCACTAATTTGCCACCCTTGACCATATGAAGTAGATTTGTGGTTACAGAACAAAACTGAGATAAGCTAGAAAATTATGTGAACTAATTAAGTCCTCAATGTCAATTTTACCATCAGTGGAGAAAATTTTAAAGGGGTTAGGGAAAAAATAGGTGAGTTGTATTAAAAGAAGATTTTAGAAGCAAGGCTGGAAAGCAAAGGGGCATCATAGAAACTTTGGGCAATCAATGCAGAAGACTGGATGGAAAGAGAAAGAAGAGATAAAAAGAAAAGCAGAACAGAAAACAACCATAATGAGGCTAAAGTCAGGTTTACACTCATATAAAGAAAAGGTTGCAAATGAAGGAGAAGAAAAAGAAGAATAAAAGAACAAACAGGGAGAGAGCAGAGCTTGAGCATACTCTCTCTTGTACAGGGTGGAGGGAGATTGAGAGAGAGACAGACAGAGAGAGAGAGAGAGAGAGGGGGAGAGAGAGAGAGAGAGAGAGAGAGAGACTACTTTTAGGTTTGCATCTGATGTCACTGGTAGACAACGTGTGGATACAGAGTTCCAGCCTGTGTTGCTTTACCCCAGCAAGCCAGCAGTCACTTTACGTTAGGGTAGAGTATAACGTTAGCAAGTCAGCACCTTTATTTCCCCCTATAAACACACATTCCGTGGGCTTTGTGCTGTTAGTTGCTGCTGGACAGACCTAGCAATTCTGAGTTTTGAGCTCAATTGGCCCTGCTCCAGGATGGACAATCACTCTTTCCCACAGGTCCAGCAAGCCCATAGCACTCACCCCTAGCTAGTGCTGTCCTTCACATCCACTGTCCACTTCTCTCTTTCACTGTTATGTTTCTCTGCAGAAGCATCTGGAATGGCTGGTAATCATCCTGTGTCCACAGGTTTAATCTGTGCCTCCTGTGCAGTCTAGACTCAAGGAGAAAGCAGCTCTGGCTACCTTCTTTTCATAGACATATCTCTGTTCACTGTCCCTGTAGGCTTTTATTCACACTTCAGATCCTTCCCGGAGCTGAGGATTTAGCTCAGTGGTTCTGAGCCTGTCTGATATGCATGAGGCCTAAAGTCCAATTCCCAGCACGTGAAAAAAAAAAAAAAAAAAAAAAAAAAAGAATAAACCTGCCAGATCTTTCCTGGTTCCAGGGGACTAACTTTTCTCCTTCTGCTATTTCCCACATTGATGTTTTCAAGGCACCTGCTGGGTGAACCAGGCAACTCAGTAGGCTGTCTCCCTGCAGTCAACCACTCCAATATCCTCCTGGAAGTCCTTTCTGTGCCCTTATTAAAGTGGAGTGATGGATATGAGTAAGGGCCAAATTTGTAAAATTGCTTTATGTTTTTCCTAATAAGGATTTTTATATTTTTTCTAGGATATAAGAATATGTAAAGAGGATATGTAAAGAGGTTCACTAGAAATGTCAGCTTTGAAGCAAGCTTCTTCTAGATTCGTTTTGCAATATAACAAGTCGATAACTTTGGTACTCAAATTATTGTCAACATATGACACGTGTATTTATATCAATGAGTAAGTGAGAGAGAAAAGGTATTATAGAATGTGCACAAGTTAATTATTTGACATAGAAGTTATCAAATGTAGAGATTCATTTAAAGAGATAAAATCACCAAGTTCAAAACTCTGAATGAGTAATTAGCACTGAGGAAAACAATGAAAGCAAGATCTTTTCCTTTCCTGGAAACCCTTTCTGCAATGCTAGCAAAATAACCATTAAACCAGAGTTCAGAGACCCACTCCCCATGTGTGATTTCCAGGTAAATGATGATAGGTTATTAAAGAAGGCGACTTCTGCTGCCATTGTCAAACATTGTTGATCTCAAATTTACTTGATATTTAGGGCAACTCTCGGTGTTAAATATTTTCCTGTTCTCAGAATACAGATAAACTTCTTATATCTTAATGATGGCACAGTCCAATTCTTGACCAGTTTGCTCTCCGTGAGAGCCTGAGAGAAAGTTTTCTCTCCATGTGACTTTCCCCAGGCACTCATCCACATAGATCTCTAGACAAAGGAACTACAGAATGAAGTACAGGACTACAGGATGGACCCTGAGGAGGCTTCACTGACCTCATAAGAAACATAAAGTACATGTGTTGGTATATAAGTCTGGCTCTATCTAGGTCTTAACCATGCAGCAGAAAAATATAAAAATGAAGTATACATCGTGGGCCCATAATATTAGGTTGAGCTGTAAATGGCTATGGTCAACAACTTCTTCAGACAACTCACTATTGTTGTGGAATGCTTGACTGTGTTGGATTGTGTTGTCGAGTTCAGGCAGCTAGGTTGGTTGGATGACAGTGGAGTGCCCATCTCTGACAAGTGTGGACAGGGGAAGGGGTATAGAAAGGAAGAATCGTGATGTGTGTGTATGGACAGTACAGTTGGGATAGATAACGCTGTGCTTCTACATGATTCTATGAGAGGCAAAATTTGCACTAATGGAGGTTGGACAGGATGTTATGTCAGCTTCTGATACTATTGACAACCACTAGGAAGATAACAAGGTAGAAAGTACTAATTATTGAATCTTTGATGTAATTCAGGTATAAAATTAAGATATGCAAAGAGCTGCACTATTTTTATTTACTGATAAGAGACATATGGTATAATAATGTCTGTAAGTATAATATCATGTATGCACCTTATATGATACCAAAACATTATGAAAACAGTTTGCAATGTATTAATTTGTCAAATCCATCTTGTCAAGGTATCTTAAAACTATCTCATTGATATTTGTACTTTAACAAAACAAAACAAAAAAAATAATGATGGCATAGTCTTGCCCAATTTGAAATAAAATGTCCAGAAACCAGGCTCCTGCAGTGCGACAGAGCTTGTGAAATCAGAACGTCCACTCTCTTAGTGACATTTCAAAATAGGAGCCCTGGTCTCCCAAGAAAAACATTTCTGGCTCATAAAGATAACAAAGGGCCAGTCTGGTTTTGGGAGCGATTAATATACATTTTGAAATAGAAGAAATATTTTCTGTAACACATGCTAAAAGTTTAATACTCTAAGGAAAGGGGGAGGGGAAGAAGGACTGGAGACTTTCCTTTTATTTTCAAAAGGGACAAATTTGCATTTATTTCTTATTTATATTCACTTTTATATGAAGCAGTTTTAAGAAAATAAATTATACTGAATGTCAGGTCATGGACTGAGAAACGTTGCTAAGATTTTTGTTCAAAATATTATGGTTTGTAGAGATAGCTGTTTATTTGAAGTGACAGTGTTTTCACAGCATTTCCCTCAGGAATTATTAAACTCAGGAAATTTTACTGTAAAAAAATTGACAATCTAACATTGGGAGAATATATTTTATCTAATTTTACAACTCTCATGCCTGATAAAAGGAAACTGTTAAATTAAGTCCTTTGTATCTATTCAAACAGCAAAGCAAAATGTCTCTTAGGTAAAAGAGAGGGAGGGAGGGAGGAAAGCAGAGAGGAAGGAGAGAAAGAAGGAAAGGAGGGGAGGGGAGAGAGCCTCAAGGTGAGAGCACTTGACCTGCACACATTACGGCGAGATTCAGTTCCCAGCACTGCGCAAAACAAGAGGCTGTGAGGAGAGAAAAGAGGGAAAGGAAGAAGAAGACAGTAAACTAGTGAAACTTTTCTGTTTTTATTAAACTCCAGGAAACCTACAGAAAGCTAAAAATGATATCTTTTATCATAATACAGATTCTCAACATAAAATATCAAGGTCCTGTCATGCTCCTTAGAAGGAATAACTAGCTTATAAACCTCTACAGGCTTATTTCTAGAATTTAGCAGGAAAAGAAGGTATTTCCTTCTTTATTTAATGTTAAAATACAAATTGTATCCAAAACGTTCATTGTTTAGTATGATCAGAGTCACATTAATGATTGTCCACAAAAATATAATTAAATAACTGTGCCAGCCCCACCGTGGACTGCACAAAAGCGAAGATGGTAGCAACTTCTCGCCTTCTGGATATTTCTAAGCTCTTACTTACCTTCCAAAAAGAAGAGATTTCACTATGTGTTTAAGAATATAGGGACCAGAGAGATGGCTCAGTGGAATTAGAGCTTCCGCAGCAAGTGGGAGGGCCTGAGTTTAATCCACAGTTCTGCCAAAAAATAAAAAATGAAGTAAAGAAAGAATATTTCAAATGATAACTATAATCAATCTTGTGTCCACAGGGGGATCATGTATGTTTTATCATTATTATGTCTTTGTCCTTATAACCTGAACTAAAACCTACTTTGTAGTTTTTATAACTTAGTTGTCATGGGATGGGAACATAGCTCTGTAGCTTAAGCACCTGCCTGGCAAGTGCAAGGTCCCAGGTTTGATGCCAAGTACTGCATGTCATGCCAGCACTGGAGACTTGGGTGTGCCATGCTAACCAGGAACAAGGTGTGGTACATGCCTGTGATCCCAGAGGTGTGGAGGCTGAGACAGGAGTTAGAGCTGCAGACAAAACAAAACAAAAATAAATAAATTAGTTGCCACATGTGAAGGCATTTTATTCCACATAATTATTTTTATATAACTTTGGATATTTCAAAGAGAGAGATGTACCTTCAGATCTTGAGCTTCACCAAAAATTCTCAAATATAGAAAGGCATTAAAAGCCTACTTTCTGGTCAAAATAATTGTCACTGCCTTCCTGGTAAACTGCAGTGAACTCTACATTTAATTGAAGATCATTTCTCTAACTACCACATTTAATCTGACCTTATTTGAGTTTATGTATAGTCTATTATGGTGAATAATCACCACTTCTCCTATATCTCTGATTTGTTAGCTTTGTCCTTAATGTCAACTCACCTAGACTTCCACTTACATTTGAGTTGGAATTTGAGCAAAAATTACAAAAATTTATAATTCCTTTCTGAATTTTTTGAGCCTACTCTATGGCCCACTTTTCCAATGGAGCTAGCATAACTGTGAAGCAATCTTAGTTACCTCAAAACTAGGATTTCTCTCCTCGTTCTTCTCCCCTGCTCTGCAAATTACTCTATTCCTAGTGATAATATGCAGCAAAATTCAACTTGAACTGAAGTTCAGAGGGAAAAGAGATATTTAGCCCAGAATGGTGTATGACATAACATATACACGCAGGCATGAGGCAAGGGCCATTATACTCAGTGGGAAAATAGACCCAATATGCCAAATACACTTTAAATGTGAAAATGTTTTTAATTCCCAACATAACAATTTTGTGTTTTGACCTGGACTCAAACTCAGGATCTTGCAGAAGCCAGGCAGGTACTTCTGCCTTTGAGCTATATCCCTGGCCCTCAAAATAAAACATTTGTTAGAAATAAGATTGTTGACTAAAAAACACACTCTTAAGCTATAAATGTTAGTAAACAAAAAGGAATCTCAGTAACTAGTACAAATGCAGTCGGTTCTTAGAACCTACTCAGTTTTTGGAATCATGGGCAAGATGATGACATGTGATAAGTGCAGTCAAGATATTCAAATTCCCATGCCAGTGACTGGAGGAAATATTTAAAATTGTTGAGGTCTGATCCTAAAGGTACAATAGATGCTATGAAAAGGAAACTGCTCAAAAGGGAAGAACAACTAGGATGAGGGGTAGAAAAGAAAAAAGAAAGATATACGATACTTGTACTACTCTTTCTATTTGTTCATTGAAAGGAAGAGTTAATTTTTGGTCAATTTTACATGCTTATATCTGGTAATTTCACCAACTACTCTGAAGATAACAATATATAATATAATATCTACATGAAATTCTGCATTGTTTCTAATATTTTTATTATTTTTTATTCTCTTTAAATTAAAAAAAAATTCTGATGGAATGACCTACCAGGAGTGTCACACACATCATGCCGTTCACTATAACACATTTAACAACTGCCACCATGAGGCAGGAGTGTGGCGTGCTGCAGGTCCCACGGGCAGCATACGCTGCACAGGATAATGTTCTAGTTGATGCACCAGAGGACTCCAAGGTCAGCAGTTTTGAACGCATCACAGAGCAGGAAATGACTGCAGAAGATGCAGCTGCACAGCAGTGACCTTGCTATCTGGATCATACACTGTAGCACAGTCTGTGGTTTAGGAAACACCCATGAGGAAATGTGACACATGGAATTTGTGACAAATGAATAAGCCACAACTTATCCTCCTGTTTCTCTGTAGCAGTGTGATGTAACATGCAGTGGAGAATGGTTTGCCTGTTAAGCAATAGTTCTTAGCATGGATAGGTCCCGGGAAAGGTAAGGTGAGAGTCTGCCTACATGACATGAAATGGGAAGAGCCCCTTGTCCTATATGCTTTCCCCTGAGATTTGCAGAGTGGTTGAACTTGGCAGGCACAGCACCAATCTCCTATGGTGCTGGGGGTGTTATGTTAGGGGCCAAGTGCTTTGTGGTTTCATAAGACACCAGTAGGTGACCTTTGTCCATTCACAAATGACCTTCACAGCAATGGGTGGCTGTATAAGGGCCACTGTAAAATTACAGGGTCTGAGAAAAGTCCTAAGATTAAGTGAAACATAATAGCTTCGAAATTTGGTTGCAGAATAGCTGGGAAGATACTGTTCAATGACCAAGGTTAGAGCATAATTCCCAATGGAAAAGGTAAAGATTTAGGATGCAAAGAGTAGGAAATTTTTCCTTTCAGTCCTGATCACTCTAGTTTATACCTTCCTGAGTATAGCACTTGATGACCAATTGTGCAGTTTTTTGAGGAATGAAAATGAAAGAAGTCCCTTGACTGATGCACAGTGGTTCTAACCTGTGAATGAGGAAGGAGGTAGTAAGAGCTACCTGTTTGGACATGCCAACTGACCCTGATCAACCTGATCAGATAAATGTCCCTCCACTTGGAGCTGAGATAAGTTGGCTGATACTTGGGTGGTCCTTTCAGACCTCTCTTTCTCTTATTCAATTAGGATAGCAAACAGAGAAGCGTAATGTAACACAGGCCTGTTTAGTACAGGCTTAGATTCTTCAGAGTTGAGGAATTCTGCCCAGGTAAGGAAAGTGAACTGGCTTAGGATAATAAATGCAGATGAGAGGAACATGAAGCAGAAAGTGAGCATTGTGATGGTGACGATGAAACTGGCTATAATTGCTAGCATTATCCTTTACCATTTTTTTAAAGAAAAGACAACTGAATCTTTGAAGACCTCTATGAATATATGTGAGAACCTGGGTCCAGAGCTCAGAAGGAGCGGATCAAAATGGGTATGAAATTGCTCCACCTGTAGCCCACATCATGAAAATACTTTCTCCAGCTACTCCTATTTATGTCATCACGAACACTGAGCTAATAATTTGCTTCAGCTCCAGAGCTTCCAGGGGATTCAGCCCAGATGTTCTATGCTTTGCTTCAAAGCTTTTTTGTTGTTATTCAGCCATGTTTTGCTTTCCTCATTTTGATATTTTATGTGTGGACTTCAGGGGCACGTCTTAAGCATATAGCCCATACATAAAACTTTATTTGATAGATTACATCCAAGAGAGGTAAAACACTAAATCTTAATCTCTGCAACAGGACGAAGAGTTAGTATATTATGCCAACTGAGTTAGGAAGGATTGAATACTTTTTGATTGTAGAAAAAAATCATAAGAAGACATCTATTTCAGAAACATCACTCTATTAGTGAATAGAACAAAAAAGATCAGAGTAGATAAAAGAAGAACACTTATGAGATTACTCATTTAGTCTGAATGAGAGGACACTCTGCCCTTGTTTGGGTTATTGTCTCTTGAGATAGATAATAGTATAAATGGAGATATAATTTTTATCATATAAATGTCTGTGGAAAAATTGGTGGTGCATTTAGGAAGAAAATAGAGATTCAAAGAGAATTAAAATAATCTGGGGAGTGGCAAGGAAATAAACAAAGGAGACGCAAATCCAGGAAGGTGGGACTCAGAAGGAAGACTTGCAGTGAATTTTCCCTGGGAGGACTAGGATGCCTGCAAGCCCAGCGGAGCAATCATTCGAGTGATTGTGCTTAAGCCTCCCATTTGCTTTCATTTTCTATTGCAGGCTCCTCCTATATTTAACTCCTCCCCTTTGCGCAGGTAAGCGTTCTTTTTTAGGTTGTGGTGAAGCTATGGGTCTTTTCTTTCCACGAAGTTTTTACATAGTGCAAGTCAGTTGTTCCGAATGTGTCTGAGCTTGATGAGGTTTTCTTTCACTATCATTTTTGCTTGTTCCCTGTTCTTTGGTTGGTAGTTTGAAGGAGAGCAACTGTCTCTTGTGACTTTTCTATCTTTGAACCAGCAAATGAATTGATGTGTACTAACTAGATTTGTAAAAATAATTCAAGGAAATTCAAAAAGGCATTTTATATTATAAGCGATTTTTTCAGTTATTTCACAGACATGACTGGGACAAAAATATCAATATGAAGTATTAACATTGTGCTTGCCAGGCAAGCCCTTATTCTGCTGAGCTATCTCTCTGGCCCCCGAACATTAATATTAGTTGAATCTTATTAATATCAATTAAGAATACTTATATTTTGAAATAAATGTATTTGGGTAAATATATCTTTTAATGGGTGACCAATATCAATTATGATAAATGAGTCTTATTGTAATCAGGGATAGAAAGATTCAGGAGAGATAAGCAGTGCTTTTCTTACATTTAACAATTTTGTTAATATATACTTTTTTGTATTTTTTTAGGGAAGGGTCTATATACGGTGTTGAGGACCTCACTACTAGATGAGACTCATAGTGCTTTGCCTGTTTACAGCCTCCCAAGAACTAGGATTATAGGCGTGTGCCAACACACCCAGTCTCAATTGTCATTTCAGTGTGCCGTCCAGCAGGGTTGGAACACCAGGCCTGGGGATCGAACCCCTGGCCCCTGCACCTGCTTGCAGGTATTTGATCTGCTGAGCTATTTGCTTGGCCCTACTTTTGCCATAATAATGTTGAAACAAAACCAAAACATCAGAAACTTAGAAGCAATAAGAGATGTATATTGCCATGTAGAACTGAGCTGGGAGATTCTTCTCATATTTGTATGACAAATTCATATGTCACAATAGACAGTCTTACAATTAATCTCCTGTTGTCTTGATTAGCAGTTGGTCCATGACTTTATTAGGATATATATTAAGATATATATCCTAATGTTTATTAGGATAAGTATATATGTTTTTTCAACTACATGGAAGAAGCCTTTCAGTTGTTGCCTTTTCAGTACCTACCATGGAGCAGTCACTGTATGTAACTGTCACATTGCTGTAGTGTCTGTTCATCTGAAACGATTCCTCATATTCCTCTCTTTGCATGTCTTCACCTTGCCATTTTAACACAGGCGTATGGAAGAGCACAGGTTATTATTCAGGCTCTTGTTCTGTGCTTCAGGATTTTTCTGACTTTCCCTGATTAGATATAATTGCTACTCATCTGATGGGAACACTCCGGAAGCCAATCAGCCCACTTTCTTCTCTGTGTGCTACAAAGAAAGCACGTGCTATTGCTTCATAACCCTGGTGAAACTAATGTTGTTTCCTGGTCAGGTCTTTTCATGAGGAGTCTCCAAACTAAATTCACCCTTTTGCTTTCTGTAATTCATCAGGGACATGTAGAGAAGAAAGTCTTTGAAATTACATAAGTAATTGGTTTCCACGAAGCTCTTTTTAAACAAAAATTATTAAACCAATCTGTCACAGGTGTAAGAAGCTGGGTACGAAGCAATATTGTTGGTAAAACAATGAGGCTGTGGTTTAAATAATGTAAATGGTACCAGTTGGAAGCAGATTGGAGCTTGATTTCAGCTGGACTTGTACAGCTGTGTACCACCAAAGATTTAAGGACTCATGAACACTTGAAGTGTAAGTAAGACTAGTATGTTTATATCTAGGTCCATTCCGCCAACTGGTCAGAAGGTGCCCTCAAAAGTATCTATTTTGAATTATGTCTCTGCTGGCCTGAGAAGATTGGACAAAGACTCCAAGACAGAAATTAAAACAAAAAAGTACTGTGTGGAACAGGCATGACTGTAGCAGGGAAGGTGTGCACAAGTAGAGCTGAAATCAAGCTCCAGGCTGCTGGATCCTAGTGTGGACTAACATCACTGACTCTCCAGGGGGATTCCAGCATTTCCATCTGGAACTGGTGCTGCATCATTGATCCCTCTTACTCCACCACTTCCAGCCTCCTAGACTTAGGAGCTCCTAGACTCTCCAGCTTCCACGCAGACAGCCACTGGGGCTTCCCTACCTTTGATTCCATTCCTTCAGACAACCCTACAGAAAACTCAGACACCCAACTTGCACTAGGAGGCCGAAGAAACTAGAGCCTTGTGTCTGTGGGTGACAGCACTAAAAGATGCAGCTACTCAAGCAGATTGGAGCTTTTCAGTATGTGCAGGTTTCTCCCACTTCATGCGATTCCATGCAGTCTATAAGGCAGTTGGACAGCACCAACAACAGGTAGGGGGCTTTTCTTCCCCTCAGGTTGGTGGCCTATGCACCAGTCATCTCTGGAAACGATCACTGACATGCTCAGAAGTATGCCTTAAGAATCTACTTGATTCAGTGAAGCTGTGATAGAAGGTCACACTGGCTAGAGGCTCAGTATCTTGATTTCAAGATAGTCCAAGAATGTCGCATCCTTTGGGGTTGAGAAACACATCCAAGAAGAGTAAAACAGCCCAGACAGATTACACACTTTTTAAAAGACAATTTAAATCCATTCATGAGCACAGAAATGTTATGCCTCTTCACCTCCTAAATGTCCCTCCTCTCCATGCTGTTGCACTGGAGATACAACTTTGTGTGTGTGTGTGTGTGTGTGTGTGTGTGTGTGTGTGTGTGTGTGTGATACAGGGTCTCACTATACAGCTCAGAGTCATGGTGATCTTCATGTTTTCAGTCTCCCCAGCACTGCATAACCACACCTGGACTAGGTGACTGGCTCAGCGTGCCTCGGTGTGGAGCTGGCATGGCATGTGGTGCTGGGGATCAGACCCTGATGTCCGAGTGGAGATGCAGATACAATTATTTCTTGGGGTTTCAGTTTTGACATACTGGTTACCCGTCATCTGATCACCATTGTTTCCCTCAGTTTGTGCCTGTGACTGGCTCTTCCCTCTTCTCTCTGCTTCTCTCTTTTTCTTCATGGTTTCTCTATCAAAATTTGCTTGCCTGTGCAAGCAAAATATTCCATTACTGAAATATCTATTGCAGACCCAGTACTTTTTCACTTTTACTGTTCTTGGACCTCATTTCAATGAGGTTGCTTTATTATTGATGGGCCAGTAAAACTCCTGCTCAGGAGTTAGGTACACAGCTGCTCTTGACTCATCATTTGAATCCTGTTTAAAATGCTACTAAGAATCTTTCATTACTAACTTGCTTTGTGGGATATGGGACAGTCTTGTTAATTAGTCCAGGCTTGCCTTGAACTCACAGCAATCCTCCTAGCACTAGGGGTTACAGGCATGGGCCACCAGGCTGGCCTTAAGTTGCTTTTATTGCTTAATTCTTGTTGTCTATGACACCAGCACAGCTTACCCCAATACTCAGGCTTGTCCACCACAGCAAGGGTATAAGGATGGCTCAATGAATATAAATCAGCCATCCATTCATGAGCACACATATGTTATACCTCTTCACCTCCTAAAAGTCCTTCCTCTCCATGCTGTTGCACTGGAGATAAAACTTTGTATGTGTGTGTGTGTGGGTGGATGGGTGGGTGGGTGATACAGGGTCTCACTATACAGCTCCGAGTCATAGTGATCTTGATTATATAAAAACTTTTACATAAAAAGTTTTTATATAAATTGCATATTTTGTTCTCCGTTCCAATTCAATAGATGTGGAAATGCTATTCAGCCTAATTCAATATTCCATAATTATATAAATTTCTGCAGAGCTGGTGTAGAATGAATTTATTTCAGAAGAATAAATAGCGTATGTAATAAATTCACAGGTAAAAAAAAAACTATTGAATGTAGCAAGTTAAAACTTCCTTTTACTTAAGATCTGAAATAAGCAAAAAGATACCATGTAACTCTGCTTCTCTTCTCTTATAGTACTGGCAGTTCTGGCCAGAATGAATGGGGCAGGGGAAAGTATTTAAATAAAAAAGATATTAAAGTAAAATTTTTGGTTTACCACATAAACCTGCATATAGCAACCTAAATAGTCCACCAAAAATGGTAAATCTAACTCAGGAATTTAGAAAACTGGCAGCATATGGATGTTCATTTCTGATTTTTCCTTATAAAGCATTTCATAATTTTAAGAGACTACAATATCCAGCAGAAAAATCTGATTAAATTAAAATAGAAAGTACATATTACAAATATTTTTGACCCGATATGCTGAGAAATAAAATTAAGACAGAGAGAAGAAATGGTTTTAGAGAGACAAAAGAATGGGGGGCTAAATACTCTTAGGTGAAGGACAAAGTTGAATCTCCATCACAGCATTGTATGTGGGAAAAAATACGACAACACGACAGAGATGATGGACGGCAGCTCCGCTTTTCAGCCACATGGTGGAAAGAGGAAGTCGACTTGTGGACGGGAGCCCACGGCCAGCCGAGCAGCGGGAAACCTCTCCTCAGATCAGCACTGACCCACACGCTCACTTGCGTTCTCAGCTCAACCCAGAGCACATGGATTCTTCGGATTAGAAATGAAGCCTCCGATTCTTTCTAGTGCATCACAGCAAGAGAAAAGCCAATATACTGGAGGCTGCAGGTAACTGGTGAAAGTCGAGAAGTTTATAATTTTGCAAAAATTATTAGAAGATAACAATAAAGTTATTATTCATCTTCTCATAACATGTTTAATTTATTCCCATCAAATTCTATTAAGTGGCATGATCACATTTTGCACAATCCATTTTTTATTGTGTTGGTTGCTCAGTTAGGCATACAGCCTGGTGCCATAATTTCATGTTTGACTCAAACTACATTTTCATTGTTACCAGTTTCCTTCATTGGATGAATGCCTTACTTTGACCTCAGATTATTTTCGCATCTGGTACGTGAGAGAAAATGCTGTTTTTTCCAGTTAAATTGTTCCATATATTTAAGACTTTCTTCTAATCAGTAAATATTTCAACTTTCCCCCTTATCCCAAAAATTATTGTGCATTCTTTTCTTCAAGGTCTATAGACACTCCATGCAGTGAGAAGAATGCCCTTAAAAATGCATTAAACATAGTCTTTAACAGAGAAAACACAGTCAAATGCTCAAAACTTAATAATTATTTTCCTTAATTGTCTAAATACTTCCTTTGTGAAAGTAAATTACATACATTTCATCTGTAATGGCTCCATTAATGAATATTCCTTTAAACATATACTGCCGTAATCTACAATTGTATGACTATATATATATATAATATATATATATACATATATATATTTCCTTTGTGATAAATGAAATTATTATCATTATTATTATTATTTGTATTTTAGGGAAGGGTCTATAGGGTGTTCAGGGTCTCACTGCTAGCTTGGACTTATAATGATCCTCCTGTTTACAGCCTCCCAAGAGCTGGGATTACAGGCTGATGCCACCACACCCAGGCTCAATTGCTGCCTCAGCGTGCCCCGGGGGTGGGGTAGGGGCCAGCACTGCAATAAACGAAAATTTTAAATGTAGAATTAATAATTGTGAATTAAATTACACAAAGTGAACACCAAAAATAAAATATATTACCATATTATGTAATATTGTTAAAGATTTTAGTCTATCAAATTAATGAAATAGTAAAATGCACAAATTTTCTGTCATAGTTAATCTATGTAATATTTACATTATAGTGAATAACTTTTTGAAGATTCCTAAAAATATTTATGCTAATATCATGTTTATGTTACCACATTTTTATATTAATTATGCAGCATCATCGACTTACAAAAAAATCATTGTATGTATCGGCATTGATGGACATTTTCTAATGTAGTAAACATTTTCCCCCATAAAGCATTAATATTAGATAAAATCATAAAATGTAATGTCATATATTGCATCATGTACATATTGCATCACAGACCTTATTTATAAGTTGAGCTTCTCTCCCTTAAATACGTGTAGAAATCTTTAGTATTTTAGCAAACTTTTATATTTAATCCTCTTTAACCATCACTGCAGAGAAAACAAAATTCATGAACCACTTGCTAATTTTTTTCCCTTAATGTGAAAGCACAGCAGCTACGTTATCAAACACAGACATCTGTAATTTGGGAGCGCACCCTGCTGTAGACAACGTGCAGCACTAAAAGCAGAAGAAATGAGTTTGTTCTTTGCTTCTTTGAGGAACAGGTACAGATTGCCAGCAAGTCACTGAGCCTCCTAAGGGAGAGCGGTCATGTGAACTGCAAAGGGAGAACCTAGTAGAATCTGCAGTGTTTTCAAGATAGGCACTGTGTTATTTTGTGAACCTGTTTTTGAATACATAGCTTGTAGTTAGATACTACATTGAACTCTGAGGAAGACGGCAGCAACCTGGACGGGTCTGAAGCTGTCTGCAGAGCCTGGTGATCGCAAGCTGCCAAGACCCTGGCTCTGGACCCCGACTGCCTTCTGCTGAACGTGAACAATCTCCTAGCTCCTGGTATCAGGTCACTTGGAGAGGATGAGAAAGCGAGGCAAAACTAAGTCACTCAACAATGCATGCATGCTCAAGTGTCCTCTGCCCCCTGCGAAACGAGTGGCGGCTGCTTCCTACCACATCTGCCCTTCCTCTGGGCAGGATTTATTGACATAATCATAAAGGTGTCCCACTTCCTGATGGCTTCCTGTTCCCGCAGTTTGCACTCTGTGATTACAATCATTTATGGCTGGAGTCTTCTTAAAGGTTTTATATTTATTAACTTTCAGTAAAATAGTTGTCTCAATCATGTATTTGTGTGCTATTCTTCGAAATCACATCACATCACAGATTTGCACTGATCAATTGCGTAGATGATTTTAACAAAGTATTTAGACAACATCACTCAATTTCAAAAAACACCATGACAAATTTTTTGAGATTATAAATCTAATTCCATTGATATTGAAAATTTTAAAGGCTGGGGAGATGGCTCGGTGGAATAAGCACTTCCCTAGCAAGCGTAAGGGCCTGAGTTCAATCCCCGGTTCTGCAAAAAAAGAAAATAGAAAGAAAAAAAATTTTAAAACATGACTTTCACAATGTCTTTTTAAAGTTTTTATAAGTAAAAATGGAACTCTGAAATATGTGGTTTTATAAAGTATTGCAATTTTATAGATTGAAATATGAAATATTAGGTATTATATGTTTGCATTATGGAGAAATGACAGTCTAGTGTGTCTTTTACTTTTTGTTTGTTTCTTTTTCATCACAATGATGAAATTAAGAATGTTTGTTTGTTTTTGGATTTTTTTGAGAGTCTTGCTATGCAGTTCAAGCTGGCCTTAAACTCACTACATAGTTCAGGATGGTCTCAAACACATGAGGATCCTCTGTTAGCCTCCCAAATACTGGGTTCACAGGTGTGTACCACTATGCCCAGCCATGGAATTAAGTAAGACTAAACTTCCCTTTGTTGCACCTTGCTGTAGATACTGCAAAGATGATTTGGCTCATCCTCCGTAGAGACTGCTGTTGCCTCCTTTGATTTCATATGAGAAACTGGGATTTGACTTTCCTTGCATAAAAAGGTTTGCAATTCTTTCATACCATTGTTGAAAATAGTGTAGATGATGGCTAGCAAGATAGTGCAGGGGACTAAGCACCTGCTTAGGCAAGCTCAGGGTCCAGGGTTTGAATTCTGGCACCACATGCAGTGCTGGTGCCACACTCAGGCCCACTGAGCCAGCCACCAATTTTGGGCATAGTGGTGCACACATGTAATCCTAGTACTTGGGAACCTGAAAACAGGAGGATAACTATGAGTCTGAGCTGCATAGTAAGACATGTATCATATGTTAGTTTATGAATATGGCAGATAATTAATGAAAAAGCCTGAGATATAGTGCATTGACCAAACACCTTAATAAAAATTAAAACACACAATAATTTAGGAATTTGGGCAAGGGATGAATTTGCTTAGGTGGCATGGAATTCAGGCTAGCCCCAATTAAAGGGAGGTATAACCACATTGTACTAAATTCTTAAATTCTAAGAAGTTATACGTATTCATTTTATTTTTTTTTAATATATTTAGTACACGGTCTACAGGGTCTCACTACATGGATTGCACTTGTAGTTATTCTCCTGTTTTCAGTCTCCCAAACACTGGCTTACAGGTGCATGCCACCATGTCCAGTCTCAATCACCATCTCAGTGAACCCTTGCAAGGAATGGAGCACTGCAGGCTGGGGACCCTTGGTCTCTGTGTCTGCCTTAGCAGCCACTTTAGTCTGCTGAGCTATCTGGGAAGCCCTTGAAAAATTATAACGTAATTTAACACGTTCCTTCTGAGGTTCTAGTTTCCTGTAAACTCTTCCTATTGGAAAACTGAGTTGGAAACCTAAGTCTCATTTTGGTCCTTTAATCTCCACGGTGCTAGCTGTGACAGGCAGTCATTGAACAGCTAGACAATTCTTGTGCTCTGTTCATCTATACTTAATTTTAGATCTAGATGCATGCTACCACACTATTCCCTACCACTCCAGCAAGCCTGACAGCTGTTTTCCTTCTCTTTTTCCTTATTTCCAAATAAAACTTTCCTAACTCCCTCCTTTGATTCAAAACTTCATTTCTAAGCATTTATAAACCATTAGCCTGGTGCACACAGTCTTAGCATCATTAATAAAAACTGCCTCTAGGAATGATGGTGTGAAGTTGAGTGAATCATTAGCTATTTAAATGAAGTTTATGAGTCAGGAGTGTGTATCATATTAGGTCATAATGATTTACTTTTGGGCCAAAACATCACTGAGTCTCCATGAAATTGTTACTTTGGCCATAAATGAAACAGAAGAAAACAATGAAAAATGAATGTCATTTTAAAACATCTGAAATACTCTTGAAAGAATCACTAACTTTGTAAGTGACATGTTTAAGTATAAAATAAATGCAGCAATTATATTTTTACAGAATCAATTTTGGTTTTAAAAGATAGAGTTAGGAAAGTATACAGTAAATACTCAAAAGTCCATGGTTGGCAACAGCGGGAAACTTTTATAGATGAACTAGAGAACAGAAATCACTGTGCTATGTAAGAGAAAGATCCACCAAGTATAAGAGACAGTTTTGTTTGATGCTCAAGGATGAGACTCATGCAGTCCAACTTCTTTGAACATTGAATGAAATACACATTTTATTCACATGAGCACGCACATACACAAAGACACACATACCAAATACACCTTGCCTGTATTTAAGGAAGTAGCACTCTAAAAATAATCAACCTTGCTATAGAGATAAACTCACAGCCCTCCTAGCAAGTCAGTTCTGCAATGTATTTAGTTGGTTGTACTGAAAGTTAATTTCCAGTGATTTGATTCATTCCTATATAACAATCCAAAACCTTTCCTTGTTGTCGATTTCAAGTTAAGGATTTAAATTCAGAAGAAAAAACATTACATTAAAATTAAGTGGTGAAATGATGGGAATCCAGTGAATTTTCAGAAAATTCTTGTTAAAAGATGGATATTTACAAAAAACAGACTAGTTTGTAAAAAATGACATGAGCTCCAGTGTGAGGGTGAGTTCCCAGGCTAGCTCTCCCATTTTTATGCTTTTGTACCTGAGTTTCTGGTCAATTACCTCTCCCTAGTGGAGCTTCCCTTCTGTCTTCCTTCTTCAGATCAGACACCACTGCAGAACAACTAAGAGATTCCCTTTTTGTCTTCTGTCTTTGATTTCTACATTCTCCTTTCTGCTAAAGATTCAGCTGGGCTCTGAATCTCCAACTTCATCTCTGGTAACTCTCAATGAAAATTCTTCCTTCAGAATTTGCTTTCTAATTGCCACTTAGTTATTTTGTTTAACTAGCAAAATAATATATATTTATTATATAATTTTTAGATATATGTCTATGTTATGGAATCTTAAGCAGACATAGTAATCATACGCATTTCCTCATATATTTACCTTTTCATAGAATACTTAAAATCCACTAGCAGTCTCTCAGGAATACAAGACATGGCTGTTAATAGAACTCATATTGTAGAATAGATCTCTTAATTTGTTTCATCTCTAGTTTTATGAGTTCAATGTTTTTATATTTTACATACATGTGAGATCACATAGCTTTACTGTATGTGTGTGTGTGTGCGTGTGTGTGAGTGTGGGAGAGCATCTGCCTTATTTCGTCTACATTCTTTCTGTCTTACCAATGTTGTCTAAAAGAACAGCATTTTCCATTTTGTGAAAGAAGGAATGTGTATCATGTTTTTGTACAAAATCACTTGATGCAATGTCGATGGGACACAGGTTGGTTGCAATCTTGGCTACTGTGAGTAATGCTGAGTTCACTAGGAAACTGCATATATGGCTTCGTCATACCTATTGTGTGTGTGTGTGTGTGTGTGTGTGTGTGTGTGTGTGTGTCCCTAGTACTATAACTACTGAAGCTAAATTTGAATTGCTGAACAAAGAAAATTGGGTAGGGACCCGTCCAAGCCCAGGCTATGAGAGACTCTGGGAGAGCTTCTGCACTCCCCTGTGCTGGATCCCTTGCTCTCACTGGTTCTCTCTGGTCCAAGCCCAGGCCCGCCACATGATTGAGACCTTTTGCCACACTCTCGAGTGTCTCCACCCCTCCAGAGCCAGCTCAAGCCCGCCTTTTGAGTAAGAACTTCCGTTTCTGCTACACTCTCAGGACCCCTGCGCACCCTCGCAAGCCCAGGCCCTGTGAGTGTGTGGGAGAGCTTCTGCGCTCTCCTGCCCCCTGTGGACATCTCCAGACCCAGCCCAGGACTATCATACAGGCCTGGAGTGAAACTGCAGCTCAGTTCGCTGAAGAGAGACTAGGGGTCAAAACCACCCAGCTAATCCAGGAGCAGAACATCTTGCAAAAGGGTCAAAACACATTCATCTCCAAGGGCTTCAGAATGAAGGAGCTGAGCACAGTGACCAGACCCAAGCCAGGCAAAATTGGGTGAATTCAAATTTACTAGATCTGCATCCAAATTTTAGTAGGTATTAAGATTATAACTGCACGAAAGCTCTATGCGAAAGGTCAGAGGACAGTGGTATATAAAATGATAAAGAGAAGAAGCAAAATGCAATCTCAGCTCCAGATCCCACAAGTGCAAAGGACAATAGCTCAGCTGAAATATCTGAATTAATATTGTCTGAAGTAAAGAAACAAGAGCAGAAAGGTACAGAGGAACTCAGGTCAGAATTAATCTCTGAAATTAAAAAAAAAAAAAAAAGAAATCACTGATTACTAGTATCAGGAGTAAAGAAACAACAGAAAGGTATAGAGGAACTCAGATCAGACATAATGACTGAAATAAAAAAACAACCTCTGAATTAACAGCAACTGAAGTAAAGAATCAAACACAGAAACATATAGAGGAAATAAAATCAGAACTAATTTCTGAAGTAAAATAATTAATAACTGCTTCTCAAGAAGACAATGATAACAAATGGAGGAGATTTGCTCCTTTGAATGAGCAACTAAGGAAAGAAATAGATCACATGAAGCAGAGTCAGAGAGATACAGAGGAAATTGAAATTTCAATCACAAGCTTGCAAAACCATTTGAGTGAAAGTGAAGATAGTTTCAGATCTTGAAGATACTGTCACAGCTAGTGGAAAGGTAAAAAAAAGATCTCTTAAAAACAAGCAGGATGCAGGAAAAAATCATGCATAACCTGCAATATGGTGCAAAGATAAAAAACATAAGACTAATAGGCATCAATGAGAAAGGAGTCAATACAAGTGATATAAAAAGAATATGGGCAGAAGTAAGAGCAGCAAACTTCCCTAATATGAGGAAACAATCTGGCATTTAGCTAAGTGAAGCATACAGAAATCCGAATAACTTCAACCCAATTAAAAATACACCGAGATATGTAACAGTCAAGATCCCAGAAATCCAGCGCAAGAAAAATGTACTGAAAGCCGCTAGAGGAAATAAAATCACACTTAAAGGCAAACCCATCAGAATTATGGCAGACTTCTCTTCACAAACCATGAAGGCAAGAAGAGCATGGAACAGAGTACTCCAAGTCCTCTATGAAAACAAATTCCAACTCAGACTACTATATGTTGCAAAAATCTCATTCAAACTTGATGGAGAAGTGAAATATTTCCATGATAAAGAACAACAAAAGAATTTCATAATGAAAAATCCAAGCCTATACAGACTACTAAAAGATATTCTAGAGAAGGACTAAAATGAACAGAACTCCATGAATAAGAACAGAAGGAACACACAGAATTGGGCAAATAACTAAACACAGGAGAAAAGGAAGTAACAACAGCAAGTAAATAACATGTCAATTGTAAATCGATACATCTCAGTTATAGCCATTAATGTAAATGGATTCAATTTACCAACTAAAAGAAATAGACTGGCACAGTGGATTAGGAACAGAATCCAACAATATGCTATATACAATAAACACATTTAACTCATAACCAGATTCATAGGCTGAGAGTCAAAGTATGGAAAACAATATTACATGACCAGCATCTGAGAAAAAAGCATGGGTAGCAATCCAGTTCTCAGACAGTCTCAACTTCAAACCAAAAACGATCAAAGGAAAGCCTGTGTATACTGGATAGAGGAAAAATCCAAGAGGAAGAAGTAATAATAATAAATATGTATGCACCAAACACGGGACCACACAAATAAATAAGACAAATCTTAATGAACATGAAAGATCTAATATCTAATACCACAATCTTAACAGGAGAGGTCATAAAGAGAGGTCAAGGAGACAAAAAAAAAATAGTGAAGAAGTAGCAGAACTGAATCAGAGCTTGGAATAAATGGACTTGGTGGACATATATAAAGTGTTCCAACTAATGATTGGTGAATACACATTTTTTTTTTTAGCTGCACAAGTGTAATTTTATAAAATAGACCACATACTGGTCCATAGGTCTTGCTTAAGTATATGCAAGAAAACAGAAATTCTCCAATGCATATTATCTGGCCACAGTGCAATGAAACTGGAAATTAACAAGAAAGGAAACCAGAAAAAAACCCTAAATACATGGAAATTAACAACACCCTACTCATCAACTAGAGATGAAATTAAACAATAAATTCAACAGTATCTATAATACAATGAAAATTCAAGCACAAATTATCGGAATTTATGGGTTGCAATAAAGTTACTTTGCAGAGGGAAATTCATAGCTCTGAAGTCACACACTAGGAAAACAGAAAGGAAACAAATAAACACCCTAATGCTGCAACACCAACATCTAGAAAAGGAACACCCACCAAACCAAATCCAGAGCTCAAAGATGGGAAGAAATCATAAAGATTACAGCAGAAATTAATTCAATTGAGACAGAGAAAACTGTTCAAAGAATTAACAAATAAAAAAGCTACATGTTTGAAAGATTAAATAAAACTGATAAGCCCTTAGCTAACCTCACCCAAAATAAGAAGGAAAAAAATTCAAATACAAGCAATAAGGAATGAAAAGGTTGTATCTAAATAGCTACTTTGAGAACACATACTCTCACACACTAGAAGACACAGAAGAAATGGAAAGACTCCTAGAAAGATAAAAATTACCAAAACCGAATCAAGAAGACTTAACAACTCTCAATAACCCAAATAATGGACAATGAAATACAAAATATAATAAAAAAAATACTGACAAAGTAAAGTCCATAACCTGATGGAACTACAGATGAAGTCCAAAAGAAATTCATGGAAGATATAAACTCTATACTCCTCAAAGTCTTCAATGAACTTGAAAAAGGAGCAATCCTCCCAAAATCATTCCTGGAGGCAAGTATTATACTGATATCAAAACCAGGGAAAGACACAACTGAAAAGGAGAACTGCAGGCCAAATTCCCTCATAATAATAGATGCAAAAATCCTCAATATAGTCCTGACAGAGTAAAGCAAATCATCTAGATTATACATATGACCAGGTAGGATTCTTTCCAGGGATGCAAGGATGGCTCAATATATGCAAATCTATAAATGTAGTAAACTATATCAATAGAACTGAATCTAAAAACCATATGAACATCTAAGTTGATGCCGAATAGGCTTTTTTTTTTTTTTTTTTTTTTTTTTTTTTTTTTTTTTTTTTTTTTTTTTTTTTTTTTTTTTTTTTTTTTTTTTTTTTTTTTTTTTTTTTTTTTTTTTTTTTTTTTTTTTTTTTTTTTTTTTTTTT
>PVKA01002502.1:29224-124026 GCA_004027165.1 Ctenomys sociabilis | reverse complement strand
ACATTTCTACTGAAAGCTATTTTCTTGTTTTTTTTTTTTTTTTATGGTACTGGGGATTGAACTCAGGACCTTGTGTTTGCCAGACAAGTGCTTATTCTACTGAGCTATATTCCTGGCCCCCTCTGAGCCATTTTTAGAAGTTTACAAATAATTCTTTATAGCAGAGACATAATTTTTTTTTTTTTCAGTGCTGGGGATTGAACTCAGGACCTTGCACTTCCCAGGCAAGTGCTTACTGAGCTATCTCCCTGGCCGAGAGACATAGTTATTGTTTCTGTTTTTTTTGTTTTTTTATGAGACAGGGTGGGTTGGCCTTGAACTCTCAGTATAGCCCAGGCTGCCCTCAAACTTCCAGTGATCCTCTCACCTCAGCCTCCAAAGTGCTGAAATTATTTGAAATTATAGGCTGGGGCTATCATGCCTGGTGAGAATGGAGACAGAGCAAGATACCTAGAGAAAGCATCATGGTTTTTGAACTTTGTACAACTCTACAAAGATTTGATATTTTATGAGAGAACTCCACCCATCAGAATTTAGATAGGAAGTCTATAAAAATGACTGAGGCAAAATTTTCTTGGGTACATCCAGGCAGTGAATACCAAGGAGAAGGAAGCCACAGTCATGCTTTTCAGTTGGTCTAGTCCTGTTCATTCCTTTGCTCATTGAACATTATAGAACATAGAGCACCTCCTACGCCAAGCAGTAGCCTACATGCTGGCAATATGGAAATACATGGGTTAAAGCCCTCATGGCAGCCACATTGTTAGAGAAGAAAGTCATCAAGCAAACAAATGAATAACATCAGCGTCTTGTTTCAAACAAACTTTAACAAGGTAGGAAAATACGAAGGGCAAGAGGAAGGTGATGCAGAGGAAATGTGGTACAATTGTAGATTGCCTGCTCCAGGAAGGCATTTCGAAGCATGTGCTATTAATGCAGAGATAACTGTCTGAAATACAGATGCAATCATATAAGACCAAAGGGGAGGAGAATTCTAAGTGGATGGAACAAGAAGTGGGTTGTTCACAGACTGGATATAAACTTGCATGTTCAGGGAACAGAAAGAAGGCCAGCTTGACATTCATAAACACTCTTTGCTGAATGTTCCCGTTCTCATTCCTTTTGAGTACAAGGTATGATTGTGCTACTTGGTTCTTTTGTGGATTGACAGGAACAAGTGACAAGTTCCTGAGTCATGAGTTGAAATAACATGTGCCATTTATAGCTAGAACCAATGTACAGCTCTCTAAGACTCTTTTTTTTTCTCTTTGTTTTTATAATTGATAATGATCCAGATATTGACTGCTCCATCAGCCTAGCTCTATGAGTGAGGAAAAAACTAATGTGGGACAGAATCACTTGTAGACTTCTAACATGTAACATGAACAGATGATATTTGTATTAAGACTCTGAGATTTAAGTTATCTATGATCTCAGTGTGGCGTTAGCTCTTCTGATAGTATGCTAGGGATAACACTAGCAAGAGAAGGTTAGAAGATGAGGTCTAAGGGAGAAGCAGGAGATAGATCATGCAGAATATTGTAGACTTCACAAATTTGGAGTTTGTTCTGTGTAAAGGAAAGTCTTTGGAGGAACTGAAGCATGGGAGGTAGGTGATTTGATTTGCGTTTCTAAAGAATCATTCAGTGCTGTAAGGAGAAGGTCCTTCTTCACACAACATAGGTGCTAGGGAATTTAAAGAGCACTGTGATGTCCACAGCTTGCTTTCAAATGCCTGAGTCAGCAGTAGGTGTTCACAAGAAGGAGAAAAGGTTTTGTGTACATAAGAAGGAGAAAAGGTTGTGTGTACATAAGAAGGAGAAAAAATTAATTGTGAATCTAGATGATGGGTGTCGCAGTTATTTTTCTCTTGTTGTTGGGACAAAATATTTGACACCCAAAACTAAGGAAGGAAAGGTTTATTTATTTCACAGTTAGTGGAGGTTACAGTCCATGCTTGGTTGGCTCTGAAGCAGAGGGGCACATGGCAGAGGGCAGCAGTTTATAGAGGCGGAAAATAGCCAAAAGTAAAAGGAGGAACAGTGGCTTCGGCCAGTAGCAGGCCTCTCTCCCTTCCTTAGATTATATGCAGATTATCCACAGCAGGGTGGTTGTAGCATACCAATAATCCCTGTGTTGCATCAGGAATTAATCACAAACTCAAGAAGCTGCCCCAGTGATTGCTTTGGGGGGGACGACTACACAGAAAACTATAGCAATGGGTATGTAAGTATTTATTATACTCTTTTACCTTTTTATGCAGTTAAAATTTTTAAAATAAAAATCAAGAGAGAAACCACTCTAAAGAACCACAAAGTAATATAGAAGCCACCATTAGGAGGATTTTGTAGGTGAGGAGTAAATGGGTTTGCACTGGGATAGCAATGTCTACAGTGTTGAAAAAGTTAGGGTTTTATGTTGGAGCTGGAGGAATTTATTGACAAGTTGGCTGTGGGGTATGAGGGGAAAGGAGTCAATGTATCTTTAGGTTTTGTCCTGATCAAGGGAGAGCTTGGTGGCATTAGTAATGGAGATGGGAAGGGCTAGTGGTAGGGACTGGGAACCAGGGGTTGGAGCTTCTGGTAGAGATTGGTTTGGTAGTTAGATAAACTGAGTTGGGAGTTCAGAGATCCTTAGGCTGGAAGCATAAAATCAGGAATTATCAGTTTGCTGGGGAGATAGGTCAGTGGAATAAGCACCTGCCCGGAAAGTACAAGGTCTTGAGTTTGATCCCCGGTAAGAAAAAAAAAGGAGTTATCAGCATCAAGTGGCATCCAGACCATGAAACTGGAGAGGATGTCAAGGAAGCACTGGCAGACAAGGAGGAGGGCTAGGACTTCATGGGGCATGGAGTCTGACAGGCAAACAGGAGCACCATGGAGACCATTTGATTTATCTTGTTGAATTTATGCTTATTGATCCAGGACCTGGCTAATATTTGAATTCCTGTATAGATCCACTCATAATGAAAAAGGTCATCATATGGAATGTTCTAGTTCTTTGGACAATTCTCACTGTAAGTAAATGGGTCACAGTCACAAGCTTGGCTTGAGTCAGCCTCTGAAGCAGAGCTACTATCAGTATGCTGACAAATTTGACAGTGACTCTGCATAAAGAGGAATCAGATGCAAGACTGGAAATTCCCCAAAGCAGGGAGTGCTGCCCTGCTCCTGGCACTCTCCTCTTGGGTGCATTTCTATGCAAGCAACAGTGTTGTCCTGGTTCCACAGCTGGTGAGAAAACCCTACTCCAGTAAAGCCAAGAGAATGCTCCCTTTTTGGCGTCCTTTTCTCTACTGATTTATATTGTGCTTCTCACAGTTTTTCCTCCATGCTCATTTTGCATTTCCTTAGATCAGAGTCCCTGTTAATATTTTAGGAGCATTCTCTATGTGCTTGATAGATCTGCTTTAAAGTTTTATTTCATTTTTGAATAAGTAATGATCAAATGAATCAAATCAAAATGAGGAAGCACATATTGAGAAATCTCTTTCTACTTCCCAATCCACAGATTTTCCCTAAACCATGTCCCTATACTCTATAGTCATGTGACCACACGTCATCCCAGGGTGGCTAGGCAGGGCAGTCCCCAGCTAAACAGCCATAAGATCGGCTCAATTCAACTACTCAGGAAGAAAGGGAGGGCAGCTTTTGCTGAGAGCAGGCTCTACTACACTGTAGATCTCTCTGTAGAATCCTTGGCCTCCTTTACTGGAATGGGGCTATTCTTCTGTCTCTGGGGGAGAAAGAAACCTTTTTCTGATAAAGTGATGATTTGGGATAAGCACAGGGTATCTGAGGAAGAACGTTCAAGGCTCATAAACAACAATGGCCTGTCCTATGTAGTTACTGCAAGGAGTCAGATGCGCTGGACAGCAAAGATACCAGCAGGAGCCCAAAGTGTGTCCACATCAGCCATGTCAGGTAGCTGCATTTGATTTTCATTGAGGTGACCCGTCCTCACAGTGCTTTGAGCAAAGCAGCAATCCCATTTGATTTACATTCACAGATCACTCCAGCTTCTCTGTGGACAGTAGGCTGTATGCAGGCGAAGGTAGGGGCTAGGATATGCAAGCAACAATCCAGGACAGAGACATTGGTGAGGGTTTGGATGTATAGCTGAAAATCAGACTCTAAGAGCACGTGGGTATTTTATCATAGCAAGGACACCAGCCACATGTGAGGGAAAGAAAGTGGTTGCTCAGGAGAGTCAGTCTCTTCAGGTGGCAGTAGGTGAAAGTTCTCTTCTGATTTTCTCAGCAAATTAAAGATCTAAATGACAAGTTAGGAGCATAGAGGGGGAGGGGAAGTTGTGGGCCAGAGACAAGATAGAAAGTTCTCTCAAGAGCAGGGGAATACATTGAGAAAATAAATGATTCTCAAGCTTGAGCACATCTTAATGTCACCTAGAGACATCATCAGAAAGAATTAGTAGGTTGCACCCTCAGAGTTGCTGATTTAGTAAGACTGAGGGAAGGCCTATCAACCCACTCTCTAACATCCCAACCATCTTGATGCTGCTGCACCCAAACCCATTTTGAAAACCACTGGGCTAGGGAGTGAGGAGAGATTACTAAGGTCCATAATTTAATCTCCTCATGAAAACAGTACTGATGAATAGGGAAGGGTTTCTGTAGCCACACCCAGTAGCTCATGTGCTGGGTTCATTAGGCCAAGCATTAGGTAGAACCAGGGTGATGTTTTGCTAGATAAATAAGAGGGAGGCAGAGGGCCAGCTGTCCAAAAAAGGGAATTGAGTCAGATCCAAAGTTGGATGAAGCCCAGGCTAGCTACCAAGTATAGAGAACCCTTCCTGGGCCTCATTGTGGCCCAGGAAGCTTATATTTGTAATCCCATGGAAGAATTATTGAAAATCTACTGAGTTAATCTACTAATGCCAGTGCAACCCAGGGCAAAAATAAAGACCCTAAGGCATACTTGTAGTTATGGGGAACCAAGGTGTCCTTAGTCCAGCCATGATGACGGCCATCTGGAACAAAGACCTTGACCTAGGACCAAACCTAGATTTTATTCATTTTTAAGGAACTGAATGGTATGATGATGAGTGACTGTAAGAACTGTGGGGAGAAGGTGAGTGCTGTGAGCTGGGCTGGGTAGGAGGCCCCAGACCACTGCGGCAATCTGCAGAGAGAAGGATGTGGGTAAAGAGTAATTTGTTTGACACAACTGAGACAGTATTTAACGTTTTGGGGTCGGTGCTTCAGCTCTGATGTGTAATTTTTTAAGCCCTTGGAAGTCATAGATTTTTAATTTGAGGCTGGATGCTGGCGATGGCACAGCATGTAGCACTGACTCTTTATTCTACCTCACACATGGGCTCACACATGGGGGCAGTAGAGAGTCTGGGAGAACACTGCCCTGTCTTTGCTTCAAAGGCCACAAGTCAGTACCTCACTGCACTGTTATGCATTGCTTAAAGCCAACTGAAAGAACCAGAATCAGCTTTGCACATATCAATACATGAAAAGAGGGTCAAGCTCTGCCAAAATGGAAACAATTGCTCCTCCTACAAGGACCTTGCTGTCTAGAAATGGTCCTTGGATGCAGAAGGATGCAGAATTTAAAGAGACAAAGTCATGCAAGTGGCAACCCAGCATCTGAAGAACTCTGAAAGAACCTCTTCAGGGGTTGCAGCATAGATTCTCATCCCAGTCGAGTCCTTACCCTGGAAATGAGGATATACAGGAATTCTGAGGAGAGCAGAAAGATGATGGGAACAGTACATTAGAGATCATGATTAGGTGTGCAAGGTGGTACACACTTGTAATCCCAGAACTCAGGAGATCAAGGCAGGAGGATCACTGCAAGTCCAAGGCCACCATGGGCTACATAAAGACTTCAAGGCCAACCTGAACTTCATAGTGAGACATAGTCTCAAAACAAACAACAGTGCTAGAAATCAAGACTAAAATGAAAAACTTGTTGAAATTTTGATATCAAAGGAAGTGAAATCCAAAAATAGGAGATAATAATTTTAAAATTATATGCTTGACTATGGGTAGATACAATTTTGCAACTCCGAAAGTCTAGACTTCATATGACTAAGGGAGTGAAAAACAAGGTCATTGGAGATGAAGAATTTGAGGAAATTTAAAAGACCAAGAATCATGACAAGAGTTGTGGATTTATAGTTAGTAAAACTAGATCTAAATTTTTATAGGACTGGAGAGTGGTGACATCAGTCTGAAATGACTCAAACTTCCATGATTCTGAGATAATTCCATAGTAATTCCACCCTTGCTAGAGAAGTCAGTGTGACACCTGGTGCACTGGGGAGTACTTTCTGAACCAGATGTTTGTAATACCTCTCTTATTCAAGAGGAGTCTGAGCTCTGTATCTGGAATACATTCATAGTTCAGCCCAGCTGCTGTGTGATATCCTCAACCAATGGTTTAGTGTCCAGATGAAGTGCTGCTCCTGTTTGATGTTTTCTCAAACAAAACCAAGAATTAATTCTCCATCCTCTGGGTCAACCCATTTGGGACCCCTGTTGTGTTTTAGGAGCCATTCCTACATCCCCATTGCCTCATTCCTCTCCTGCAACACATTTTCTTATTCTTCACCTCTGTTCTCCCTTAGAATTCATTCTTGGACTTCAGGGGCCCTGACCTCAGCACGTCTGACAGGTAGCATTTCCTCCTACAGCATCCTGGAGGGTTCACTGAGATGCTTGCAAGGGGGCTCAACTGTCTGCCTTTCTCTTGTGCTCCAGCTACTTGTGATAAGAGAGGCTGCCAAACTAAGTGATCATGCAGATGGAACCAGTGACAAATATGCCAGGCCCCTGTTCTGGAATCCATGAGAAGGACCTTATAAAATGTTCATAATTGCTAGACTACAGCATGGTCTGGGGAATGCCCCTGATTGTGGTTTCACAGACCCTTCTCACTTGAAGCAGCCAGATGGAAGCTACGTCCCTTCTACCTATTTGCAGTTAAGAATGCCTCTTCTGCACCGAGGCTTGGAGCAGAAAGCCATGTCCATGCAAAAGTTTAATTGGACTATATCCATTGAATCTGGGAGGCTCTCTGGGAGTACAGAGAACTCTTAAAAGAAAACTTGGGAGGAGAGAGCCAGTCTTTGTAAAGCTTGTGTGTTTTGTGAGGTGGGCATTAAGTAAACTGTTAGCTTTTGCTACTTTACCTGAGGACTGAGGTCCACAGGGAGTATGTAATTTCCATTAGAGCCCTAACAACTTAGACACTTTCTGAGTAATTTGACTAATAAAGGCTGGTGAGAAGGCCAAATTGGGATTATGTCAATTAGGAAAGTTAGTAACTGCTGAGGCTTTTTCTGAACTGTATGAAAAGCTTCTACTCACCCAGTGGAGGTGTCATCTCAGACTAGAAGATACCTTAAGTTCTGTACCCATGGCATGTGGGGGCAGTCGATCTGCTGGTCCTGAGTTGGACAGAAGCCTTGTGTGGGGAAAGGAGAGGGCTTCAGGAAGCACTGGGATATAGTGTCCTGGCAGAGGGGGCACCGGGGAGGGGCTTTCGGGAAGAAAACAAATAAGAGGCTCAAGTTAATGGGCCAGGGGCTTGAAGCTATGTGAAAACTACCACGGGGAGCTGAAGGGGCAGTGCGGGCCTGTGAGGCAGGGAGGGGCGTCTTCTCTGGTCCAGCATCTACATCCTTCCTGGGTAGTTTGGATAATGTTGGTGCTCGGAGGGGAAAAAGGTTAGAGCAAAGCAAGATAAAGCACAGCGTTGGCTTCTTGTAGTATGGAGGGAGAGATTAGCTGCACCCTTTGCAGTTTCATCTGCAAAGGCCATTTCCAGCAGGTAAGAGATCTGCAAGCCCTCAGTGTGCCTGCAGAAAGGTAAAGCCACTTGTGTAGGTAGAAGACTGCTGGAGAAGGGCCTTCGTATGGGTGGCACTGATGCCTGAGGATCCCTAAAAGATGAGAAATCCTCTCTACCCATATGGAGCACAGTTTTGCAGTATGCGAAATGCATACTTGGTATCTGTGTATATGTTAACTTCAAGCTTTGGCCAGTGTGTAAAACATGAATCAGAGCTGTCAGTTGAGCTGTCAAGAAGCAGTGGATGAAGAAAGAGTGGCAGCTTTGAAAAGAGTCATGTGAGACAACTTAGCTGGCAATGTGCAGGAAGCCTTACAGGGACTCTCATAGAGAAAGCAAGCACTCTTGTGGGTAGGGAAGGGAAGCCAAGGTGTGAGCAAAGGGTGAGGTTGTTCAGGGGTTGAGAGACAGGCAGTCGTGTGGATGTGGCATTTTCAGCGGAGACTGAGTGAGATGAGAGGCAGGATCAAAGCCAGGGCCCAAGGCAACAGTTACTATAGGGGATTTATAAAACATGCGGGCAACTGTAAGACATGAGGAGCAGGTAGAAGATGAGAGTGATGCCAGGAGGGCCTGAGACTGCAGGCTATGGGAGGAGCATAGTGCGAGCAGCATATGTGTATGCATTTTTAGAGCTCTGGTGAGCATAGAGGCTGCAGAAGCAGCTGCTCATAGGCAGGCTGGCCATCCTGACAGTGCGATGGAGCTTTTGGATAGGAAAGTAGCTGGGCAGGGGCTTAGCCCCTGGGCCAGAATGGCGACCACACAACTGCTGTGCTCTACAGAAAGGATGAATACAGACTGGCAAAGAGCTGCTTTTGGAGCTTCTATTAGGACCTGGAAGGAAGAGTGAAGAAAAGCCTTGTGATCTAACAGTCCAGCTGGGTCGTCTTTTGTAAGCTTATGTAATGGTTTGGTAGGGAAGGCAAAGCCAGGAATCCAGAGACAGAATGTTGCCCCTTTGTGGCAGGGTTGGGAATCAGAAGTCAATGGGATGCAATCAGGAGGAAGGGTAGGCTCCACTATGTTCTGCAGAGGTGACAGATGGGGAGGAGGTGTGAGCCCCAGGCAGAGATGAACAATGGCCCTTTACATCTAAGCATTGTAAGAATAGAACAGCCCTGCCAGAGGACTCATAAGAGGCTGCAGAGGATGAGATTGCCCACATATTGTATGAGGTGGGAATCAGGCGGATGGAGGGAGAGCAAAACACCAGCGAGGGCCTGGCCAAAATGGTGTGGGCTGACTCAAACCTGTGGAAGGAGAGCCCAGGTCAGCTGTTGGGACTGGTGTCAGGGCCTGTCCAGGTAAAGACAAAGAGGGGCTGTGAGGAGGGGTGTAAGGGAATGGTGAAGAATATTTCCTTCAAAACTAGGACTGAGGGCCGGGGAGATGGCTCAATGGAATAAGCGCTTCCCTGGCAAGTGCAAGGGCCTCTGTTCAATCCCAAGTTCTGCCAAAAAAAAACCCAACAAAAACAAAACTAGAGCTGAGTAGTGGGTAGGATGAGGGGATAGAAAATAAGCAGTATGTTGGTTGGGCACTGCAGGATGGATGGGGGGATGATCGATGACACAGAGGTTCTGGACCAATCTGTATGCGCCATCTGTCTTTCAAATGGGGAGAATGAGAGCTGACAGAGACCAGAAGACTGTATTGGAACAGGAGACATAATTGGCTTCTGTCCCCTCAGAGCCTGATCAGGGACTTGGTAATGGTGCTGGGGGTGGGGCATTGGCTTTAGTGGGATGGTGAGCACTTGACTGAGAGCCTGGGAAGGGGAGGTGTCCCAGACCCTAGGGTTCAGATCTGGGGAGGCAATGAAGACTTTGGAAAGACCAGAGATGAAGAGAAGAGAGGAGTGAGAAAAGTGGGATGAATACTGGGAATGGTTATAGGGGCAGATAAATTTGACAGGATAACTTGTCTGAGGAGTCATGCAGGACAGGTAGGGATGGCTAGAAAGGAGTGGGAGAAGGATCACTGACCTGTCTGGCACCCAAGCGGAGGAGTCTTAAAAGGGCTAGAGACTTGCGCCATCAACACCTCAAGAGAAGCTGAGGCCAAGGAAACTGGTTCTTGAAAATATGGCTTGATGGAATGAGCTGCTGTCTATCCAAGACAAGGACTTTCCCTCCACTACAAGAGGTGCCTGAAGGGTGGCATCTGAGGTGATCCAGAGGCCTCAAGAGCTTCTGGCCATGTTAAGATATCTGAGGAAATCTGGGAGGGAGTCCTCAGGGGAACCTGAGGACTGACCCCAGGGGCTGATGCCAGCATGGTGCAGTCCGACTTCCAGTGAGAACCTCCACAGGGAAGGAGCTTTGCAGGCACCCCAGGCTGTGGGCATTCCTTAGCCCAGTGACCAGGCTGACAGCACTGAAGCATGGCCCCTGAGGGGTGCCCTGTGTTGGGGAGCCCAGGTGGCACCCTGGGCAGTTGGCTGGGCTTCAGGACAGCTTGTAGGTATGGGTTTCTTATCATGGAGGCAAAGAGCAGGAACTCAGAAAGGTGCTGTTTATGAGTACCTTTATCCCTATTATTAGAAATTCAGACTGCCAAATTAATTCCTGCAATGGGGTTTGAGGGGTTGCCTCCAGTTTCTGCAGCTCTTTCTGAACATCTGGAGCAGATTGAATAATAAAATGCATCTTTAAAATTAGTTGGCCTTCTAGGTCCACAGCCATATAATGCCTGAGGACAGCAGCCAGTCAGGACGTAAACTGAGCCAGCTTTTCAACATTTGTCTGGGTGATTCCCTTAAGCCTGTCAGGATTAACTGTCCTGTATGCTGCCTTGAGCCCTTCAACCAAGCTAGTGACCAGGCTACTCTGAGCAGAAATTGCTCATTCTCCTCTAGTGGTTAAAGTCCCTGTTAGGTACAAACCCACGCAATCAACCAGACCAGGCATTCTGACTTGAGAAGATGCATTGGATGTAAGAGCAAGTGGGCTCCTGTCTGTCTGTCTAGTGGACCAAGGCTGCAGTGGGCAAGGCAAAGCGCAAGGCTTTCAAGGTGTTTTACGGGGCTGTGTGTGGGCTGGAACAGCTGAGGGAGAACCCATCTTGGCTCAGGCGAGCTTCTGTGGTTTTGTCGAGGCCAAAGTCAGGCGGACCTAGTCTGCAGTTTTGGGCTTTGCTCTGTGTGAGGCCAAGGGAGAGAGAGTCTGGGGCAGGGTGTGGGAAACTTTGAATCCTAACCTATCACTTCCAGTTTGGGTCCAGAGGCTGCCTGCAGTTCCCTGCTAAGGATCAGGCTCAAGGCACCTTTGGTCATCCACAGCTGCCTGAGCTAAATCCCACGCCACACTCCCATTCCTCAGATGAGAGGGCAAAAGGAGGGTGTTCAGGTCATCCCAGGTGAGATGGTAAGACTGTGAGAGGGGCTGAAATCGCTGGATATGTTAAGCAAGGTTGCTGTGAACCCAGGGCTGATTAATCTGAAACAAATTGGACCGAGAAGGGAGCGTGAACCTGAATGGTTTCTTTGGCTCCTGGGGGCAGAATCAGAACGTAACGGGGAAGATCTTCATTTGGAGGGAAGCACTGGATTGATAAATGGGACAGGTTCCAGGTGGACCTAAGGTTCTTCTGGAGGGAGTGGCTCGGCTGCCCAGGCTGGAAGTGCTGCTGGATTGTCAGAGGAGAGCGGAAGTGGTTCTGCCGGGAAGGCAGGAGGATCCAAGGGACAGCAAGGTCAGCAGGGACCTTGGGTAGGGAGGAGTGGGCACAGGAGGGAAGAGGACAGGTGCAGATGGAAGTGAAAGGAGGATTTGGAAGGGATCCCACGAAGAAAACAAAGTGGGAACACTCCAGAGAATAAGGAAGGCCCAGACAGAAGCCACTTCAGAACACTTCTTTAGCTGATGGCAATTATCCAAAATGGAAATGTCAAACGGATCACAGACAGACTAGTAAGATTTATCATCCGGCTCATAGTGTGGCCATACTGTGTTACAGAAATAAATGAGCTGTTTGGATTTCAGGTCAAGGGAGAGATGGAGAGGTTTGAGGTTCTGCAGAAGGCAGAACAGAGGGGACAAGTTGGAGAGCAGAGGATGAAGGGCGCCCTGCTGGAGAGGTGGAGAGTGGCTGAGTCTCCTGTGGACCCAAAGCCATGACAGGTGAGCAGCTGGGTGAGGCAAATGGCTTTGTGATTGGTCAGACATTAAGGGGAAGCAGCCCACTTGGGGGTGCTTTTCAGAACCAGTGCTGGAGTTTAAAAAGCACAAAAAGTAAGGTGAATCCCTCTCTGGCTTTATGAGAGAAATGAAAGGCAGGCAAGAGGGGAGAAAGAGGAAGTAAGAGAGATTGGCTGAGCGATCTGAAGCACCCAACGGGATCTAGAGCAGCAAAAGCACAGCAGCTGTAGAGGCCGATGTCTACACCCATAAATTTGGAAAAAATCTTAATAAGGACTCAGTTCTTCTCTCTAGAATTTATAAAGAACTAAAAAACATTAGGGCCCCAAATTTTAAAGACCAAATCCAGAAGTGGGCATTCGAGATGAACATACACTTCTCAGAAGATGAAATTATAGAAGTGAATAAATATATGAAAAAATGCTCCACATCACTAGCCATCCATGAAATGTAAATTAAAACAACACTGAGTGAGATACCATCTCACCACAGAAAGAATGGCTATAGTAACGAAACCAACCAATGACAAGTGTTGGAGAGACTGTGGGGAAAAAGGAACCCATCTCCACTGCTAATGGGAATGCAGACTGGTGCAACCATTATGGAAATCAATGTGGAGAGTCCTTAAAAAACTAGGACTGGAAATCCCATTCAAGCCAGCTATCCCCCTACTGGGAATTTTCCCAGAGGAACTGAAAATGTCATACCACAGTGATATATGTGCACGTATGTTTATAGCAGCACAATTTGTGATAATCAAATCTTGGAAGCAACCAAAGTGTCTGTCACATGAGGAATGTATGAAAAAGATGTGATTTTTTTATACAGTGGAGTATTACTCAGCTATAAAGAACGATAAACTCGAAGCCTTCATATATAAGTGGATGCCACTTGAAGATATACTCATAAGTAAAATAAATCAGACCCACATGTGTAAATACCATATAGTCTCCCTAGAGTAAGAACTCAAAAGAAGAAATAAAAGTAGAAAGTTATAACACAATTAAAAGGAAAGCGAGAACCTAAGAACCAAATGACAAAGAGAGGGCAAGGAGAAAAGCTAGGAAACATGGCAGGGCAAAACCACACATTTATATGCACAAGATGCTTAAGGCAATGATCCTGAGAATCTTCAGCAGGTTTTCGAAACTAACAATTAATTGGTAGGATTCTCACCCCAACTGATACCTGTGAACCAAGCAACTGTACTGAAGGTAGCAATGTGTAATACTAGGGCCATGCTTAGAATGCCTGTCATTCTGGTCTTCTAAATATGTACTGCTTCTAATGTCATATCAATTACTCAAGTAAACTGTTTCTCAAGTAAATGTTTATTTTTACAAAAGTGTAAAAAATAAAAACAAGAGACAAGAAAAAAATGTCATAGGACTGTCCTGATACAACATTGTATATGGTTAGATTTCTAAGTTTCTGTGTAAAAATATGTAATTGTTTACTCCTATTTTTAAATTTTTTTATCATTTTCTTCACATTCTGTAGGAATTTAAAATTTAACATGTCAATACTTGATGGAAAATGCCTGTCCATGCTGATATTCAGACAAATAGTGAGGTTAAGCTCAACGGCCTATATTATAGGGTAATAATATCATTCAGTTTCTCTTCTGGAGGGTTAACAACTTAAATTTGCAGACCAAAAATTAGAGAAAAAGAAGGGCTATAAGGATAGCCAACATTTTGGCCCTAGCCATTCAAGGTCAGTGAGGGCTCAGGACATAGGAGAACCTATACTCTAACATCCTCTAACTAAGTTGTGTCCCAGATTTTGTGATCAAGGAGATTATGAGGCTACAGAGGAAAGTGATCATGATGTAGAATGTGCCTAAGGAGAGTCACATGGAGAGAATACATTCTCTCAGGCTTTCACAGAGAACAAATTGGTCAAGCCCATGACTCATCTACATGGCTGACACTGGCAAAGGATCTACAAACTACAGTACAAGGTTTCAGGGTAAATCCTGAGGGGATTTGACTGACCTTGTCAGATACAAAAGTTACATTTCTTGTTATACAAGTCTTGTTTTATCTTGGTCTTAACCATCCAGCAGAAAAGTATAAAAAGGTATAAAAAGTAAAGCCATGTTAATATGCTGATATGTAAAAGGCTCAAGTCAATAACTTCTGACATTGCCAGTCCTACAGATAATCTACTACTCTTATGGACTACTGGACTGTATTGGGATATTTTGCTGAATTCACATACCTACAATATTGAAATGGCAATGGAATACCCATTTCTGACAAAACTAAACAAAAAGAAGGGATATGAATGAAGGACCATTTTGTATCTGTATATATAAAATAATTAGGATAGATACACAGCTACTTTGTCTTAATTCAATGAGAAGAAAGAGTTGTACTAATAGTGTTTGGACAGGTTATCATGTCTGCATCTAGTACTATGAATAACCACTATGAAGACAACAATGTGCAGTGTATTAATTATTGTAATTGTCCTACTGACCTGTTTTGAAACTGTTTCATTGCTATTTGTTTCTCAATAAAATTAATAAGAAAAAATAAAAATAAAAACAAGAAGCCGATGTCTAAGGAACCTGTGTCACTGAGTGGTCTCAGCCAAGGCAGGGAGGCTCTGAGAGGACTTGAGCTCCCTGAGAGAGTGAAGGTTTTGGTACTAGACGTAAAGAGCACAAAGTGGGTAGAGCACAAGGTGAGGCAGATCCACGTGACAGGCTTCTGTGGAGGCAGCAAGGCTTGTGGTTGGATACCGAAGTGCAGGCAGACAGAGGGCAGTCAGGCCATCTGTCTGAAAAAAAAAAAGGAAAGCAAGCAAGCCCTTCCTGTTACAGGGATTGGAAGAAAGCAGGGGACATTCTGTGAGAATATTTTAATAAACATCTGTGGTTAAAGTTCTCTGGTGGTCTTGCATCTCAGGGGGCAAAGTCTTTGAACCATCTGGTGTAAATCCTCAGGTGTCTCCAGATGTCCAGGGACCTATGAAATTCCTATCTTATCTCCTTTAGGACATCCTGTAGTTTTTGGTGACATCCTTTCTGTCCTGAGCTGAGTCCCCAATGAGAATAATGCCCCTGCTGGTGAACAGGTTGTGTGCTGGGAGAATCAATCCAATGCTAGCCTTACACTTAACCCCTGACCTCCTGAATAAGGGAACAGATTTGCTGTTGAATCCCTTAGTCCTGGGGTCACCGTACACAGTGCTGTCAGAGTAATTGGTCCCAATGCACCATATCTGCAAGAGCAGGTTTCAAAAACCCAGAAATTGGTATGATAAGGTTGTGATGAGTCAGTTCCTGCTGGCTAGAGTTGGGTCCTACAGAGTCAGGTAGGTCAGGATCCAGTCCTCAGCTGCTGGGTCACAGGAGGCCCAGAAGTTCCTGGGGAAAGTATGGATGCACAAAGTTGTGTCAGGGAGGGAAATGAATTGTCCTTTTACTAATTACTACGAAAATATGGCAAAAGATTTGATAACCATTATAGTCATACTGGTACATGCCAGGTGAATAAAAAGTTTGCCCTTCTATAATATCTCTTCACTTTTTGAAAAAAAAATAATAATCTTTCTTTGAACACTGGATCAATTGTTTATGTCATGGCTCATGGTACCAGATACCAATATTCATCTTTATAACACTGGGCTCTGAAATGCCTGAATAGACAGCTTAGTAAACAAATATCCCTTAAAAAAGAATGTGGGATAGCATTACCTACGCACTAGCTCTTACACTTTTCCTCTAAATCTTTAACAGAGTGGCGTATATTACATGGGGGCACATGGGTCGAGTACTGTGCAGAAAAGTCCTTGGAATTCTAGCAACAGAGTTGCAATTAGAGACTTAAAGTGACCCTCTGATTATCCCAGGGAAAAACTGTAAAAAAGTAGGAGATGATGTTGACAAAAAGGAGGGAAAAAGAACTAACCCACTACCTTGTCTTTCTACAAGGCTGTCACATATGAGAAGCACATTATGAAACAACCCCAGGATTCGAGCACATGGTGGGGAGGAGTTGTTCTTAGCAATCATGTAGGCCTATAAGATGATGCCCCTATTGTGGGGAGCCAAGAGTAAAGCCAATCCATTCAGACATGAATAAGATGAATGTTCAGAGATTACAAGATTACATTTTGGGGCTCAAGGAATTTTAGCTCCTGTGGTAGACTTGATCTTTCTGACACGCACACACAAAGGCTGGCTTCTTGGCCTGACAACTTTGGTAACAGCATCTATTCCACAGTTCATGTATTTTCAGAAGTTCTGAGAAAATGGAACTAAGTCAACAATGCCATATTCTAGGAACTTAAATGCCAGGGGAATGGATTAAACCAGTGCCCAGAAATAAGAGCAGCGTCTGTTTGTTCCTCCTTTCACATTTGATCTTAAGACACTCCACCTGCTTGTGCCACTTTCCTTCCCACAGTTGCTCCCACGGAGTTTGGCGTCCCACACTTGCCTGCTCTGGCAGTCAGCTTGCTCAGCACTGCTCAGCATTTTCAAGCTCACCTCTGACACCTCCACTCTGTTCGTATTCCTCCACCAATGTTGCTCTTTACCTCTGTGCTACGTTAGAAGCTCATACCACAGTGACTCAGTAACATGGCAGGGTTAGGGTTATATAATCCCATCTCCACACAAATTCAAAGAAATATGACATGTTTAAGAAATGCAATTCGCTCTGATTTTTCAAAGAAGGCAATTTTATGCTGTGCTTGTGTGTGGCCCCAAAGCCAGATTGTAGAGAAGTACCCTACACAAATCTGGAAGGCCACAAGATGTGACCAAAAGTACAATGAATATTTAAATTAAAAAATTGATTGTAGCACATTATCATTAATTGCTTCCAAACTGTTCCTATCACTTCAAACACACTTATCTTACCATTTTTGCTGCTTTCTGAAGCAGTTCTGGAAGCCCTTTTTCATCTTCAGTTTTATCATTGTGGCTGCCTAAGTCTACGCAGAAATGCTTGCTTTCATGGTCAGTCTGACTTTGGGAAAGAGCCAGATGTCACACTGTGTCACATCTAGTGGCTAGGATGGATGAAGATGCAGCATGATGTCCTTTCTAGTCTGCCTTCCCACTGGGCAGTGCTCAGGAATAGACTTTATCACATTTTATCACACTTCATAAAGAGATTCACAATCTACATCCTTAAAAAAATTGTATTCAAAAGAAAGGATAACTTCATAAGAAGGAGTGGGAAAGACATACATGTCTTGCTTCATTTTGGAAAGTGTACAGGAAGTGTTTGCTATTATTACAGTCATTACTGGCATCATTAGTCCCATCATCATTAACCTAGTTTTGTTTCTTTGTAGCCTGAAAGTCAATTAGTCATTAAGTGGTCTCTGTTCTAGTAGCTAAACATTCCTAAAATCCATATCATTATTTTCCTTATCAATGCCTTAATATAAAATTTAAAAATCTCGTGTAAACTTCTAATAGCTAGTGTTGTGGCCTTCAGTAATTTCTCTGTTACTGAACTCCTACACATATTTTTCAGGTGAGGAATGAAGCTAATGCAGGTGAGATTGGAAAAGGTCACAGGAAATAGATTATGAAAGCCTAGTGTGTCACAATGAGAGGAGTCTACTTCTTTCGGCAGCTGATGGGGAGCCAATAAATATTTTAAGCAGAAGTATGAGATACATCAGAAATGCATTTTACAAAAATAATGTGCAAATTCTAGGGCTGGAGTTTGTAGGACTCTGACAGAATGGAAGGCTAGAGGAGAGATCAGAGCGATCAGCAGTGGGGCCTTGAGAAGCCCCATAGATGGGCTACTGTCCCCTGAGGTGACTGTGGGTGGGGTTTGCTAGGGATAGGTGTGGCTAGGAGTGAAGCTGGAAAGAGAGAAACATTTTTCATCACAGAACATTTTATTTTTAACTCTATCAGTCTGTAAGTACAGATATACCTGCCAGTTTAGGAAAATAAAACCATGCATTCTCTCCCACTGGCCTTTCTTTTCTTTGCACCCTAGAAGGAAGTTCTTTCATCCGACCTTGGATGCCTTCACTCTCACTTACGGGCTGCTTAAAGTACAGCCATCACTAAAGAATCATCTCGGAACACTGATGGTGTCTGACTATGGTGGCCCACACTGACCTCTTCTGATTGCCTGTTGTGTTGAATGTCCAGCTAATTAGTCCAGTGCCTAATAGGTTTCTAGCTACTTCTTGTCTTCATTTTATCTTCCTTACTACATTAGATTGCTGCCCATGAGGACAGAGAAAATGTTTGAATGCCCCCAAAACTTACAGTAGAAACTCTAAGCTACTGTATGGATATAGAAAGTGTTAGCAGGTGTTAGCAGAAACCGCAAAAGCCATCTTGTCCACTGGTGTCCAACCTTGAACTTAACATTTCAATATATTTGTAATAATGTTCACATATTGTTTTTTGTAATTTAATAGTCTAGCATAGATTGCATAGCTTCTTATAGCAAGTGTGTACAGTCTGTTTAGGCAGTAATATTAATCCAGTCCAGGAACAGAAAAGACAGTGTAGGAAATGAATCAGTTTTTGTACAAGTGACTATTGGTTAAATACATCCCCATAAGCTTGGCTGAGCTGTGGCTGCTTCTCCAACCATCCTAGAAGCGAGGCACACAGGGGACAGCTACAGGGACCTGGCAAGGCCTGCCCACCCCCAACCCTCTTGCTGGAACTCGATCGATCTGTCTCCACTTCTCCCACCATTGTAGCAATAAGGCAAGCAGTCTAAAGACTGCTCAAGGGTCCTCACGAGCCCTGCCCCGCACCCCCTCACCCTTGCCAGAGCCCAGCTGAGCTGGGGCCACTTCTCCTACCATTGTAGAAGTCAGGTGACCCCAGAACAGCTACGGGGACCTGGGGAGCCCTGTCCTACTTTTTCCTACCACCATTGCCAGAACTCAGCTGAGCTGTGACAGCCTCTCCCACCATCACTGTCACTGTCACCTTCAGCACAGCACTGCTGAGCTTCTAGTGCCTGCCCCACTGGTCCTGAGAGCCTTGGCTCTCCCTACCCATGCCTGCCCCTCGCCATCGAGAGAGCTTCGTGAAGCTTTGGCTTGCACTAATCCTAACTAGGACCTTCTGGATCTGTGGCTTGCCCTCTGACCACCAAGGTTGAAGCCATAGGGAACCCCACAAGGTGGGAGTTTTGGTGAGCCTACCCAGGCCTCCTACTCTTGTGGGGGCCCTGTTCATCCACACCCTGCCCCTACCATCACTACAGAGTTGGGGTGAACACTGGGAGCTGCAAAAATGTAAAAGAAAGGAGAAAAAGGCAATCTCAGACATCCAACCCACCCAAAACAAGTCCAGGAAACAAAATCTTAGAAATTGAAGTTACGCACCTGAAATTTCTGAAATGATAGCAGCTGAAGTAAAGAAAAAACTCCATCAGGCTATGGTGGAAATCAAATCAGAAATAATCTTTCAGATAAAAAAGGAAGTCTCACACACACATACACAAAAGGATATGGCAATAATCAAAAAAGAATTGCTCAGTACTTCCTGGTTTTTTTAAGTACTTCTAAAGAAGACATAAATTTAAAAGTAGAGGGGAATAGCAAAACGGTGGAAATAATGATTGAACAATACAGGAAAGTTTTTAAATGTATGAAACAGATTCAAGCAGATACCCAGGGCACTAAGAATTCCATGGGAAGCTGGAAAAACTGCTTGAACACAACTGAATATAGAATTTCAGACCTTGAGAGAGCACTGCAGCTAGTCAACATGAAAGGAAAGAGCTCCTAAAAATAACAAGGAACCAGGAAACAATGCAAAAGGTGCAAGATAATGCCAGGAAAAATAAGACTAGTAGATATCAGTAAAAAATGGAGTGAACACAAATGACATAAAAAGATTATTTACAAAAGTAGTAGCAGAAAATTTCTCAAAAAATTTGGGAAAAGAATCTGAAATACAGATAAATGAGGCATATACAACTCCAGTTAACCATGATCAAAATAAATCTACACCCAGACACATAATAATCAAGATCCCAGAAATTGAGCAAAAGAATAGAATATTAAAAGCTATTAGAAGAAACAGATCACCTATAATTGTGATCTAAAGTTCATCAGAATCACAGCAGATTTCTCAACACAGAGCATCAAATCAAGCAGACCTTGGAGTGAGATATTTCAAGTCCTGAAAGAAAACAATTTTCAACCCAGATTGATGCATCCTGCAAAACTATCTAAAAAAGTTAATGAAGAGAGAAGATATTTCCATGACAAAGAACAGCTGAAAAAATTCATGACCACCAAATCGACCCTACAAAGAGTATTGACAGATATTTTTGACAGAAACAAAAACAAGCACAACTTCAAGAACAACAGAAAAGAACCACCAAGTGGAGAAATAAATTAAGCAGAAGGGAAAAGTAGGGATTCTATAGTAGAAAAATAATATGACAAAGGTAAGCCAATATATATCAGTTATAACTATTAATCTGAATGACCTCAATTAACCAATCAAAAAAAGCAGACTGGAAGAGTGGATCAATAAACAAAATCCTACAATATGCTGCATATATGAAACACATTTAACTAAACAAGAAATTAATAGACTGAATGTCTAAGGATGGAAAACAATACTCCATGGGACAAGAACCCAGAGAAAAGTGGTGGTAGCTATTCTGGTTGCAGACAATGTCAACTTCAAACCAAGAGAGATTAAAAGAGATAAAGAAGGTCACTACATACTTGTTAGGGGAAAACTGCAAGAGGGAGTGATAACAGTCATAAATATATTTGTACCCAATGTAGGAGCACCCAACTATAGAGGACAAATTTTAACAGACATGAATAATCAAATGAACAATAACACAATTATGTTGGGGGATTTTAATACCCCATTGACACAGAGACAGATCAACTAAGCAAAAAATGACAGAACTGAACCAAACTTGTGAAGAAATGGACTTAGTAGATCCTTACAAAGTGTTCCAGCCAACAGCATCAGAACAGACACTTTTCTCAGATGCACACAGGAAAATGTCCAAAATGGACCATATACTTGCACATAGAGCATGCTTAAGTAAATGTGAATGAATTAAAATTATTCCCTGCACCCAGCGTATGAGTGGGACCACCTGGGGCCCTCTGGATCCTCCCTCCAGCCTGCACCCAGGCATAGCGTGTGGGCGGAGCTTCCTCCATCAGACAGGCCTGGTGTGGAACCCTGTGGCAGCACTCCCTGCAGAGAGGCTAGAGGCATGACCCACCCAGCTGATCCAGGAGCAGAACACATTGTCTGAGGGGCACAGAGGGTTCACCTGCAAGGGCTGCTGCAGGAAGAAGTGGAGCACAGCAGCCAGACCCAAGCCACACCCACCTGGAAGAGTTTGAACTTGGTAGATCTGGACCTGATGCTAAAGTGACAGCTCTATCTAAGCTCTACACCAAAGATCAGAAGACAGTGCTATACAAAATGACAGAGAAGGAGCAAAATGCATTCTCAGGCCCTGAGCCCACCCAGAACAAATGCAGAAGACACTATTATAGAAGAAATTGGAAATCACACATCTGAAATCTCTGAAATAATAGCATCTGAAGTAAAGAAAACTGCAGAAAGGTATAGAGGAAATCAGATCAGAAATAATTTCTGAAGTAAAAAAAGAAATAACTATAATAAAAGAAGTACTAAGTGCTGCTAAAGAAGACACTGATAAAAATAGAGGAGAATATAAAAATAATGGAATCCTTGAATTAGCAATAGAGGAAAGAAATAGAATGCATGGAGCAGATTCAAAGTGCTATACAGGAAATTAAAACTTCACAGGCTGGCAAAACTGAATGAATGTGAAAATAGACTTTCAGACTTTGAAGACACCATTGCAGCTAGTGAAAATGTAAGAAAAGATCTCTTAAAAACAACTAAGATACAGAAAAAAAAATTCAACATCTGCAAGACAATGCAAAGATGAATGATGTAAGACTAATAGGCATCAATGAGAAAGAAAGAGTCAATACAAATGATATAAAAAGAATATGGAGGGCCGGCCAAATTGCTCAGTGGATTAAAGCACCTGCAAGCAGGTGCAGGGGCTGGGGGTTCCATCCCTGGGCTGTGCTAGCCTGCCCCTGGGGCCAGCTGAGATGGTAATTGAGACTGGGTGTGGTGGTCCATCCCTGTAATCCCAGCTCTTGGGAAGCCTCAAACAGGTGGATCACTATGATTCTGATCTAGTAGTAAGACTCTAAACACTCTGTAGATCTTTCCATAAAATACCAAAAAATAAAAAATAAATAAATAGAAAAGAAGAAAAGAAAAAAAAAAAAAAAAAAAAAAAAAAAAAAAAAAAAAAAAAAAAAAAAAAAAAAAAAAAAAAAAAAAAAAAAAAAAAAAAAAAAAAAAAAAAAAAAAAGAATATGGGCAGAAGTCATGGCAGAAAACGTCCCAAATATGGGACAACAATCTGACGTTCAGGGACCCGAAGCATATAGAACTCCAAACAACATCAACCCAATTAAAACCACTCCCAGACATATAATAATCAAGGTCACAGAAACTCAGCACCGGAACAGTATATTAAAAGCTGCTAAAGAAAAGAAACAGATCACATTTAAAGAAAAACTCATCAGAATAACGGCAGATTTCTCTTCACAAACCATCAAGTCAAGAAGAGCATGGAGCAAAGTATTTCAAGTCTTGCAAGAAAACAAATTCCAACCCAGACTGATATACCTTGCAAAACTCTCTTTCAAGTATAATGGAGAAGTAAAATACTTCCTTAACAAAGGACAGCTAAAGAATTTCATGATGACAAAGCCAAGCCTACACAGACTACTAAATGATGTTCTAGAGAGGGAGCAAAATGATCACAGCTCCATGAATGAGAATGGAAAGAACCCACCAAATAGGACAAACAAACACAGGAGAATAAGAAGTATACAGTAGTAGTCTTTCAGTTATTCTTTTGTATACAGCAGCAAAATATTTTGATCAGCACACTCTACAAATGGACTTCTCTTGTACCCTCTGGGTCAAGATTTTTTCGAAGTCTACAGGGTGGATATCAGGGAAATAGCTGTACCTCAGTTCCCAAGTACCACCAGTAAATGTCATGGACACAGTCCATGTCAATGACATACTAGAACTTTGTGCAATATCTTCTCCCTAAACTGTTAGAAGTGCTGGCCATATATTTGCCATTCCAGTATTTTTGTTATGTTCTTAGTCACTCTTTATTGTCATGAAAACTTTTTCTTAGTTGATATTTTTGTGTATATTAACCTAATCAAATACTGTGTGAAAACTCTGAATTGATCACAGATTTGTACATATGATACACTACATTCTGGCCTCTTAGTTGAACTCACAATTTAATTTAAATTTTGAATATTACTTTGAAATATTTAATTTTGAATTAATTAATATTAAATGAATTTTCTGAATATTGTTTAATGTTAATTTTTGTTTTATGATTTATATTGTTTCTTTGACTTATAATCTACTTACAAGACATGGTATGATAGTTTATCTTAGTATTAGAAACCTTAAAAAGTGGATTTCCATTTTCCATTGCTTTATATTACTTCTTCCTTGTCTTTTACACACACACACACACACACACACACACACACACACACATGAATATGTATATAACCTGATATAAGATTGATACTGTTTTTTTTTTTCTTGGAAAGGTTTTTGTAGTTTTTAATTTTATATTTAGATATATTACCAAATTAGAATTTTTTGTCACATACAATATGAGAAATAATATTTATGTTTTCTTACAATCTTGCAGTCATCTTCACAGGGTGCTTCCAGATGATTTGTGGGAAAGTTTAGAAAACAGGAAAATACAGTTTAAATTTTATCATATGAGATAATTTTGCCAGATAGATGCTTCCCAATTACTTTGCCTAATTTTTTTTCATTTATTTTTATTTTATTAAAATACAAATGTCAATCAGACAGTTTCAAGACACCTTAACCATACAGATTCGATGAATTAATACATTGCAAACTGTTTTCATAACGTTTTGGTATTGTACAAGGTGCATACATGATACTATATTTACAGATATTATTTTAGTAGATATCTCTTATCAGTGAATTAAGAGTGTAGCTGCTTACTTATCTTATTTTTTTATACCTGAACTATATCAAAAATTCAATAATTATTTACCTAGTGGATGACCATAGTACTAAAAGCCGACATAATATCCTGTCCAACCACCATTAGTGCAGATCTTGCCTCTCATAGAATTATGTAGAAGCACAGTGTTATCTATCCCAACTGTACTGTCTATGCACACACATCATGATTTTTTCTTTCTATAACCCTTCCTTTGTCTACACCTGTCAAAAAGAGCCACAAGGCCAGCCAACATTTTGGCCCTAGCCTTTCAAGGTCAGTGAAGACTCAGGACATAGGAGAACCTGTACTGCAACATCATGAAACTCAGGTGAGCTCCAAATTTTCTGAACAAGGAGATTATGGAACCACAGAGGAAAGAGACTGAAGTTCTAAAGTGTTCCTGGGTAGAGTCACATGAAGAGAAAACTTTCTCTCAAGCTCTCACAGAGAGCAATCTGGTCAAGCATTGGCCGTGACTCATCCACATAGATGACACAGACAAAGGAACTACAGAATAATGTACAAGACTACAAGATAAACCCTGAGAGGACTTCAATGACCACATAGGAAATCTAAAGTTCTTGTGTTGGTATATAAGTCTTGATCTACCTAGGTCTTAACCATCCAGTAGAAAAGTATAAAAATGAAGTATACATCGTGAGCCCATAATATTAAGCTGAGCTGTAAATGGATATGGTCGACAATTTCTTTGAATAACTCACTATGGTTGCAGAATACTGGACTGTGTTGGATTGTGGTGTCGAGTTCAAGCACCTAAGTTAGTTGAATGTCAATGGATTGATACTGTTTTGTGAAAATGTTCAATGATCTTTTAAATTGATTCACTAATATAATTATGTTTTACATAATCCTACATAACTACCATTTTGAGAGCTCTCTATTCTTTATCTAGGCCCATACAGCAACTTCTCTTGCCTTCTGGATTATGGACTTGGTTATTTTCTATATGCTGTGTCTGGAGGTATTAGAATATTTAGTTTGTATAACTGGAAAATATTTTAATTTTCAATGGTATGTTTGCCAAGTATAAAGTTCAGTCAGAAAAATAAATAAATAAAGTTCAGTGAGGACAGATCTTTTTTTTTCAGTCCTTTGAATAAATAAGTCTAGTTTTTTATGCTCTTGCTCTTTTTTTTTTCTAATGTGGAATATGATTTAATTTTGTTCTACTATAGCTAATTTTCTTTCTATGTATATGCTTTATGATTTTTTTTCTTTATAATTAGTTTTGGACAATTTCAGTTTTGTGTATCTTGGTATGATTTTATTCATATTTCTTGTGCAAAGGTTCATTTTTCTTAGAAATGTGGTGTTACAATTTTAACTAAATTCAGAAATTTTTAATCTTTAAATATTTATTGCCTATGTCATTCTACTTTGAGAATTCTAATTATGTGAATATGTTTATTGACTTTAGCACAGAGAAAAGTATTATATGACTGATCTGTAAACTCTTCTTCATGTTTATCTTAGATAATTCTAGTGTTCATTTAAGTTTGTAAATAATTTATTTATAATGTGCAATCTATTATTAATCTCATGTTATGTATTCATTTCAGAGATATTTTTCTAAAATTCATCCTGTCTACATCTTATACTTTTCACATTTCAATATTTGTCTATAATTTTTAAAGTGCTATATAATTATTATTGATTTTCAATAAAATTAATAGAGTACAAAAAATGAAATTATCCCCTGTATATTATCTGACCACAATGCAATGAAATTGGAAATTATTTTAGCCAAATAGCCAAAACTCTAGAAACACATGGAAACTATATAATATCCTCTTAAACAATCTATAAGTTACAGATGAAATTAAAGAAGAAATTGAACAGCATTTATAGTTCAATGAAAATTCAGATACAACTTACCAGAACTTATGGGATGCAATGAAAGCTGTCTTAAAAGGGAAATTTATAGTGTAAATTCTCACGCCAGGAAAACAGAATGGGCCCAAATAAACAATCTTACGTTCCACCAAGGTCCTAGAAAAAGAAGAGCAAGTGAAGCCCAAAGTCCAACGAAGGCAGGAAATTATAAACTCAGAGCAGAAATAAATGCAATAGAAATGAAGAAAACAGTACCAAGAATTAATGAATTGAAGCATTAGTTCTTTGAAAGAAAAAATGTATTTTGAAAGATAGAAGGCATGAGGAAGGAGAGCACATGCACGCGCCACCACACCCAGTCTCAGTCTGAGCCTCCGCACGCCCCTGCGTGAGGCCAGCACAGCTGGGGATGGACCCTGGGCCGCTGTGCTCTGCCTAAGTGGGTGCTTTAATCTGCTGAGCTATCTGGCTGGCCCCCATGGAGGCGTTTTTATCTCTACTGGCAACTATTGCTGTTGTACGCAGGGCAGTTAAAATTATACTATTGAAATTTTTTTAACTAGTTCTTTCACTGGATACTTTATTATCCATTATTTTATGTCTTCTCACAAAATAAAAAAAAACTTATGAAGTTATTAATTTCCTTCATCCCTTCCTCCTCCTCCTCCTCTTCCCCCCCCCCCCCGTCTTTCTGCCCTACCTAAGTGGAGAACAGACAAGGCCAAGGAACACTCCTGAGTTAGCCAAGCATGAAGAGGCAGCACTTGTCCAAATCCAGGATGTCCTACACCTTTCAAATGCATTCTTCCTTGCCTTTATCAAAGTACCTAGGCTGGGAACTTTGAAAGGCACTGTGCAGGGCATTGGGATGTAAAGATGCTCAAGAGAACACTGAAACAAATGGAAGAATGTCCTAGGCCTGCCAAAACAGTCTTCAAATCCAGTTCTTTTCTAGTTCAGTATGTGGGTTTGAGACACAGGAAAGAAACTTACAACCTGACAGATAGCTGGGACAAGTTTGTGTTCTCTAAAAATCAAAGAATGAATTTTTGGAACAATGGAGGTTTAGCATAGAATATATTTACTGGGAGAAAGAAAGTTTCTGTCTGACAGAGATGGAAGGAGACCTGAGTGGATTGCCAAAGAGCCTGCCTTTTTGGGAGGATTTTTATAGAGCAAATCCATGAGTTGAGATGGGTCCAAGGTGGTAAACATGGGAACTCACTAGGTGGGCACAAAGTGGGACAAAACTATGCTCATTATTACAAATTACAAGTGATAGGTCACAGCTCAAGTACAGACTGCTATATTATCTTGGCCCTGATCCAACATGGCTGAATCCTAAAACAACAGCCTATCTTCCCAATGACCACTTCTTCCTCCTTCCCCACTCCAGCCCTGGGTACAACTTCCTTTTACCTTTCCTGCACACACAAGGGAGCCCCAATCAGCTCCTTGTGTCACTAAACCTGACCCTTATGCACCATCCCTAAGAAAATTCCAGAGAGTCTCATCCTCACTGTTCAGGTCAGAGGATCTGCCCATCTCCCTGCCTTAGAACCTCTCCACGTCTTCAGAGCTAATAAAAGTTTTCCTTTCCCCTTATTTCTGCTTCTCTGCTGCACCACCACTGCTGTCCCTAAAACCTGTCAGCAAATATAATTATTCAGGTAAAATTTATTAAATCAGGATCAAATGGGGAAGCAAGTCACACAGGGCATGAATATAGAACAGGGGCTTTTCCTATAAATGGCTAGGTCAGTGACTCTTGCTGGCTCTTTCAAGGTGATTAATATCTAGAGTATCAGCCCCTGACAGCTATCCCTGGGGAGGTACATAGCAGAATTTGTTTATTCTTTTGTCTCAAGGTGTGGTCCACAGCAGAAGTGCCTGTCTCTTCCCAAGTTGCAAGGTCATCTTGTCTTCCATGACGGCTTCTAGCCCTGTCTGACTGCCTCTAATATTCCTACCTAACTCAGCTGTCCATAACAACTCCATGTACCTCTGTCACAGTTGCTTTTTCCTGGTGATAACGTGAGTGCCAGGCTTGTGGTTCCAAAAGATCAGAGAATGAAGTTGTTAAGGTAGGAGTTTAGCAGAGTTTTATGGGAAATAAGAATATCTCCTGGATTCCCAGGCAGGGAAATGGCCTGGTGCATGACCTCTCTATCCAGAGGTCATTATAGATGAGCAGCTTAGTGGTTTAGTAGCCAGATATCACAAGTTGTTCTGTGGATTTAAAATGATTAATTGGATCCCAGGCTTCCAGCCCTGTTCTTCAACTTGTAGGGTTTACTAGAAACTGGGACCATAGATGAAAAATGGTTAATTGGCATTATAATTTTTAGAAATTGAGTACTTTAGTGCCTGTAGCAGTGAGTGGGCCATGTTCTGTACTGCCTAAGGAAGCCTGCTCCTGGTCCAAAGCCCTAGACCACCATCTATTCTTACTTTAATTTCCAGTATTGCTGGTGACCCAACCATCAGGCCCTCGCTCTTCCTAGCTGCCTCACTCATTGGCTAACTGATGAATAAGATTCCTGCTATCCCCACATGCTTCTCCCTCCATCCCTGTTTGGAGTCTTGATGATTCCCCTGATATGGACCTCTTGTGTGGCTTTGGTTGTTTCTTTTCTTACTGTGGGGCACACTATTTACAACTGCAAGCTCAAATGGTCAATAAATGTCAACTAAAAAGCTGTGTTATATCTACCTGAGTCCCTACCCTTTCACGTTAGTGGAAAATGCATCACTAGAGATTAATTAGAATAAGCAGTCTGCAGAGTATCCAACTGAATTCGGGCATTGAGGGGGTTGGGGCTTTTAGCTTCTAGCTTGTCATTTGTCCTCATCTAAAACTTCATGATTTCTTTTTACATGTATTTGGTTGTTGCAGGGTCTTGGACTCCTAGGTGATCTTCCTGCTTTTAGCATCCCCAGCACTGGGATTACAGGTGTGTGCCATCAAGCCTGGACTCTGTCACTGAACCTTGGACCCTGCTCTCGTCAAAGCAAGCACTTTGTCCACTGAGCTTTCTTGCCGGCCCTAATTTCTTTTTTTTTTTTTTTCAGACAATAATTAATTTTATTTTGAGGTCTAATGCTTTGTTCCACATAGCATTATATATTTTTATTAATTTTATGAGAAACATATAGCAATGAGAGTTTCAAAATAGGTCAGTAACAGTTATAATAATTAATATATTGCATATTGTTTTCTTTGTAGTGGTCATTCATAGTACAAGATGCAGATATGATATCCTTTCCAGACTATTAGTATAAATCATTTCTCTCATTGAATTAAGAGAAAGTTGCTGTATATCTATCCTAAATATTTTGTATATGTAGATTCAAAATGATCCTTCATTTATATCCCTTTTTTTGTTTAGTTTTGTCAGAGAAGGGTATTCCATTGTCATTTAAATATTGTAGGTGCGTGAATTCAGCAAAATATTCTAATATAGTCCAATGGTCCGTAATAGTAGTGAGTTATCCATAGGATTGGCAATGTCAGAAGTTGTTGACTTGAGCCTTTTACAGCTCAACCTATTAATATGGCTTTACTTGTTTTTTGGCGGAACTGGAAATTGAACTCAGGTCCTTGCACTTGCCTGGGAAGTGCTTATTCTACTAAGCCATCTTCCAGGCCCTGGCTTTACTTTTTATACCTCAATTTTATACTTTTCTCCTGGATGGTTAAGACCAAGACAAAGCAAGACCTATATAACAAATAATGCAACTTTTATATCTGCCAAGGTCAGTCAAATCCCCTCAGGAGTTACCTTGAAATCCTGTACTGCACTTTGTAGATCCTTTGCCAGTGTCAGTCTTGTGGATGAGTCATGGCCATTGCTTGACCAATTTGCTCTCTGTAAAAGCCTGAGAGAATGTTTTCTCTCCATGTTACTCTCCTTAGACACATTCTGCATCATTGATCACTTTCCTCTGTGGTCCCATAATCTTCCTTATCAGTAAATTTGGGACACAACTGAGTTATAGGATGTTACAGTACAGGTTCTCCTATGTCCTGAGTCCTCACTGACCTTGAAAGGCTATGGCTCTAATTTCTTGAAAAGAACCCATTGGCTATAATTTATTCTCTTTCTGAGCCCTAATTCTTTCCCTTAAAGCTCTTTGCCTCCTCTATTGGGAAGAACAGGAAGTTCTAGATATTCATGGATCCATCTGGGTTCCATTTCTTTTCCACTTGGGGCAATCTCTCCACTCTCCTGGCTCCCAAATATACTTTTCTCTTATTGCTGATTTTTACTGTGTACTTAGTGTTTTCACACACACACACACACACACACACACACACCACACACACACACACCCTTCTACAAAAGATAGAAGTAATCTTTTTTCTTCCTTTCTACTTCCCTGAAACACAAACTTCCCTGAGGCAAAAGGACCAATGAGTCTGCCAATCTCTGGAGTGGGGAGAGCTAAAACACACAGAGAACAAAACATGCCTTCCTGTCTCAAGGCTGAGTCCTGCCACACTTGCCTGAGTTGTTCTCAGCAGCAATGACCTTACCAATGTTTTCATACTTTGCGTGCTGCATATGGTACAAGCATAACAATTAGCTTAAAACAATAAGCAGGACTTTAAGGGTGGATTCCATCTATTTTCTGTTTGTTTACTTTGTCTGCCCTTGAGTAATATCTCAAGCAGATCCCTTTGCTTTATCTGTCACTACTGGCTGTCAGAATCCTCATTATTTATAGTAATTAGGAATTCCAGATCAATCTAGTGTCAGATGCTTACCCTCTTATCTAATTAACAGCTTCTTCCACTTCACCTGCCCACACTCACCTCTGTCAGGAACTTGTCTCAAGTAGGGAATACCAGTCTGTTCTTAGGTCTTGTCCTCTCCTGTCCCCTAGATCTCCACCAGTTCCTCTGTATTTGGGGTAACAGGTAGAGAAGATGAACAATAGGAAAGGGAAAAATGTTACTTAGGCAATACTATGTCAACATCTCTCATTGTTGAATGGCTTTCCATGAAAAGGCCCCAAAGCTTGTCTATTTTTGTTATGAAGAATGTTTCTTATGAGGGATATGAGTTTTTTACTCCCTTCCAGACTTCTTTATGGCTGTATCATTTGATGTATACAATTATGCTTTGAGTAATTCTCACTCAGATCTTTGGCTGTGCTTGCCTTCATTCTCTGGTGTTGACCAAGCCCTTTACAAACCTTGCCCTTTTCCTCACTGTTCCCAACCAAAACCCAAGAGATCAGCCTGTTTCCTTGTCCTGGCTTAGAGGCCAGCTGCAGCCAGATACTGTCAACTCTTATGGTCACATGCAGAGCCCCTGCTATGGTGATGTACTGCTTAGGAGTCTAGAGCAACAATGGCACCTGAAAATGTATGTCTAGTTATACGAAGGAATTTGTTAGGCAGGCTTATGGGATCAGAGGAGAACCCACAATGGCTAGCTTTACCCTGGAGAGCTGGAGGATGCACTAGGTCCTTAGTCCAAGACAAAATTGTTAGAAGAAGGGGGATCAAGGTTGGAGCACCCATCCAGGACTGAAGGCCCAGAAGCTCTCAGGAGAACTATCAATGGGAGTATGTGTAGGAGACCTGGAGGCTGAAATGCAGAGGCACCAGCAATAGCAAAACCAAATTTGTTCAGAGTGACAGGAACTCTTGGGGAACATGCACATTTCCTTTTCCTTCCTTTTTAAATCTGTCCAGACTAGAGCCTATTAGTTGGTCCCCCCCCCCCCACAACTGGGTTGGTCCTTTTGCTTGGTTTGCTAGACTATGTGTCAGCCATCTGCAGACATGCCCAGAACTATGCTTTACTAATCTCTTTGGCATTGCTCAATCTGTCCGAGTTGATATATTATATGATGAATGGTCACAGGTGGTAAAACTTGTACAGCCCACTGAGTGTCTACTGGGGAGTAGGTGAGCTATCCCATTCCCCCGTGGCAGACATGATGCCACAGCTAAGATGGGTTTTCTGGATGCTCTTTCACTTGGGATCTAGTAGAATGTTCCAGATTCTAATCTACTGACAACTGCGTTCAGCGAGATCCCCTTTCCTCCTGCATATCTCTAGCCAACTCTTACACAAGTTTGAGGAGGTCACTGAGAAACTCATGATCAGATTCTATTTTTACCCATCCTACTCAGGATTAAGTAGGATTGAGTCCGCTGTCTTTTGAGCCCTCCTAGTCCTCACTGGTTATTGTACTTCCCCTTGGATTTCAGCCAAAATTCTGAGACAAGATGAGGCAGGAAGCTGAAGGTGTGAAGGTGGGTTAAGTCACTGGCTCAAGGCCAACCAGCAAGCAAGCTTAGAGATAGATTTAAACCTAGAGAGTCTAACTCTGGAGTCTAGGTCTGTAATCCCAAACTCTTATGGTCCCACCAAGGCAGGAAAATAACAGGACTGTGAAGTAGCTGCCTGAAGGGAAACAAGCAGGCAGCTGTCTTTGTAGAGAAAGCTCATGCACTTCCTGACACAAAGAGCTACATTTTCATAAATGCCTCCTTTGTGCATGTGGCTGTCTATGGAATAGCCAGCTGCTCTGTTGGAGGTGGCCATTACTGCTTTCTGCATCTATTTCTTTCCTACATTAAATTTTTCTTTCAGTCTTAAAACTGGTCCATGAATGATTTCTATTTACATGTAGCTAAGAGCCCAGGCTAGCTGGTGACAGCAGAAATGCCTGTTGAACTAAGTTGCTTTCAGGGTCATTTGTTTCTTTGGATGTAAGAATATTAATAAAATAAAAACTTTGTTTTAATTAATAAAACTAATGTTAGACTGGAGTTCATTTGTAAGTATATATTCTGAATATCATTGGATGAGACAGGCTGTCTGGGTGCCACTCCCTCAAAGGGCCATGTGCCTGTGCTAAGGCCTCTTGAGTGACTTTTCTTTGGCAGCTATGATAGGTTTTTTCTTGTTCAGTTTAATTTATGACATGGCAGTTGCTAGTATAAATAATTACATTTTGATTATTTGGGGAATGTGTTTGATTGGTTTTTTTTCAATTAATTTTATTGAGAAACAAATAGCAATGAGACAAGTTCAAAACAGATTAGTAGGACAGTTTCAATAATTAATACATTGTATATTGTTGTCTTCATAGTGTTTATTCACAGTACAAGATGCAGACAGGATATCCTGTTCAAACACTATTAGTACAAATCTTTCTTCTCATTGAATTAAGAGAAAGTAGCTGTATATCTATCTTAACTATTTTGTATATACAGACACAAAATGGTCCTTCATTTAAATCCCTTTTGTGTTTAGTTTAATCAGAAATGGGTCTTCATTGTCATTTAAGTATTGTAGGTGCATGAATTCAGCAAAAATAATCCAATATAATCAATTATTTTTTTGAGACAGCATCATGTGACATAGCCCAACAGGCCTCAAACTTTCAATCCTCCTCCTTCAGCTTCCCCAGTGCTGTGATTATAGGTGTGTAAAACCACACCCAGCTGGGAAATATGTTTATTTGTAGGTTTGTTTGTTTTTATAATGTAGAAATGAAGCTGCCTCATATCCAAGTACTGGTAAGCTATTTGGTGCTTTCTGCCTTTTTTTTTTTCTGTCTTTTTGAGACAGGGTCTCACTATGCAGTTCAGGCTGGCCTTAAGCTCACTTTGTAGCTCAGGCTGGTCTCGAACTCAACAATCCTCCTGCCTCAGCCTCCCGAGTGCTGGGATTACAGGCATGCGCCACCATGCCCGGCTTCTTTCTGCCTTTTTGAACTCAGAAATTTATATAATTCCTACGCCCCCATTGGGGAAAGCAGGCAAAAACAACAACAACAAAAAAAAAAAACAGTTCCATAGTGTGCTAGAATAATGATTCATGTGAGAGAAAATAGCTGTCATGGCTCAGCATTGCCACAGGGGGAAGATTTGGGGTGCTCAGTAAGACAGGATTGAGACCTCGGGGTTCAGGGATGGGCAGACGATTTTGGGTGGGATCCAAAGGCACTCTACAGGAGCCTGTGATTTAACCCTGTTGCTTGGAGGATGCTTGTGGTTGCATTTACATGTGTTTCTTTTGATCATTAGAACAGAATTCTGACTCTGTGCCTATACTTCTCAGAGTGGCCCATGTGGAGACCATGTGCATCAGACTGAACCAAAGAGCTTGTTCATGTGTACATGCTCCTGTCTTCGGGATGGCTACAGATCAGGATAAGGCACTGGCACCCAGGAATTTAGAGTTTCAACAAACAACCTCATTTCAGTCTTGAGAAATCTGATAGGCTACATCTCCCCAGTCCTACAGACACTGAAGAATGTCCAGCCTTGTCTACTTGCAACAAAACTACTGGACCTCCTAAATTCGAATTCCTTTCCTTCCCATCAACAATCTATTTCCTCAAAATACTTTCCTGAGCTGGGGAGATAGCTAGGTGGTCTAAGCCCCTGCCTGATAATTATAAGGACCCAGGTTCAATTCCTGATATAGTATGCCATGCTGGCCCCAGAGCTGTTCCAGTCACTGAAACTGGGTGTGGTGCTGCACACCTGTAATCCCAGCACTGGGTAGGCTGAGACAGGAGGATCACTATGAATCTAAGCTGTATAGCAAGGCCCTGGACCAAACAAATGAATTATATATATAATTTATTTCCATGTATATAATGCATTTATTTCTTATTTCCTTCTAGTCTCAGCGCCCCCATCTCCCTCTTCTCTCTCTCTTTTCTTTTACCTTCTGTTCATCCTATTTTCTACTCACATAAATCACAGTTTTAGTCATCAACCACAGTCCTTAATTTTCCGATTTAGGAAAATTTTGCAACTTATTTTTCATGTCATCCTCAGATTAGTCACATCCTGGCCAGCATTGAATCTAAAGTGCACATCAGGCCCCTCATCCACAGCAGATACATTTTATGACCCCCATCCTGAGGATTCTTGGAATTGTGTAGACTGCCAAACTCTCATTTTTCTTATACACATATGCACATTTGATGCATATATAAGTTTTTCATATTAATGAAGCACTTCTTATGTAAAACAGTCATAACTTTAATAATGTGAGATGTGACAGTAAAACAAGCACAAATTCCTTTTTCATTCTTCACAATTTTACAGATGAAAAATTATTCTTATCATAATTTTTGCAACATCTGCATGTGATATTGTCTTTTCTTCTTAAGTCTAGAACTTTCACCTTTTCATCAAAGGAATTGTTTTGCAGATTTTCTTACACATAAATTGTCAGCATCATTACTTTTATAGTTTTCAGCCACTGGCAAGTGCAATAACAATTACTTGAGCACAAGCATTTGATATCTTGAGAATTCATCTGACAATGAAAATGGCATAAAGTGCCTAACTGGCAGGTAGTATATTGTTGGCCCACTAAGAGGACCCAAGGGAGATTTTTGTGGGTTAGGTCCCCAGGTCAAAGAATATACCTGTGCAAGACATCGGCAGCAACCCAGGTAGAGGGAAGCAGAGCAGAGCCAGAGAGCAGCCTGTGTCTTTATTATTTTGTTCTTGTACATGCTGTTATCACACATTTACATTCTTTTATGCTGGCCTCAGTAGAGCACACACAGTTCTCAATACTTACATAAGTGTATCCCACCCTGCACCTGCACAAGACCATGAGCTCGTGTCCTCAGGTGTCCACAGACTTCCCGGGCTTCAGCTCAGTCTGAGCAGCTCCCCACACATGTATAGCATAGCTATGCAGGGCACAGGAATCATTTACATGAAGCTGGACAGGGTAGACAGCATGGGATTCTCTCATATTACTTAGAACAGTGAACAATTTAAAACTCATTTTTATTTCTGACATTAATATTTTCACACTGTGGTTGACTCTAGGTAACTGAAGCCATGGAAAGACAAACTTCAGGTGAATAAAGACTACTGTTGAGATAGGTGATTAGGGTGTGGTCAGCCATTTGGGCAAGTGGGAGTACCTGTTAACCACAGAGATAACAGGATACTTGTGCAGAAGCCGGTACCCAAGACCTGAACCTGGGAGCAGGCAGAAAATATTGTTATTATTTCTTCTGATATGGGATCAAGCAGGTTTCTGATAGTATGGCCTCGATCTGAAGTCAGGTTGGGGGATAGGAAAGATGGCCACCATTGACCTCATAACCACTGTAAGCTCTTTCAGCGGCCTGCTCTAATCTTGAAAAGCATATTTCATTTCATATTTTTTTATGTATTTGGTACAGGGTCTCACTATGCAATTTGTATTTTCCTATTTTCTGCCTCCCCAGCATTGGGAATGCAGATGTGTGCCTCCACACCTGGTCTAGGTGGCCTGCTCAATGTGCCCAGGGTGGGGCCAACACAGCATATGGTCTCTTCCTATTTTTAATTAATATAAAACTGTATTACCTCTTGAAAATTTCTTGTCCAATTCTTCACTCAGTACAAGAACCTGGAAAGAATTTCTAGAAGGAGCCCACAATACTCCAGAACCTTTAAACAATGTCATCTATAACTCATATTGTTCTGCAAAATTCCTTTTGCTCCAAACTTGAGATATACTTCTGGAGTCCTACAATGTATTCTGTGAAATGTGGTCCCTTTGTTGTAATAATTCCTTACTTACTGTACCCTATAGAACCAATACTGGTAGATCTGAATGTTCCCAGTCAGCAGAGGGAGGCCTTGAAAATTCAAGAAAGAAGTCCTAGTCTTTGGGCCAGGTACATCTCATCTCTGCAGCTCCTAATCAAGACAAGCATGGGTGTTTGTTTAACCACTTTGGGGTTATTGTTGTACTGTATTTTGTTTTGAAAGCTTCTGCTCCATCTTTGGATAATAAGCAGGTCCTAGTCACATGCTGAGTGCTCTGTGAATCCCTAGATCCCCTCCCCTTCCTTTCTCTGTCTCTGTTTCCTGGTTTCTTTGCTATTCTTTTTTGATGTTGTTGTCGTTTATTGGGTTGTGTTGTTGTTGTCGTTTATTGTTTGTTTTGTTTTGAGGCAGAGTTATCCAGGCTGACCTGGAATTTGAAACACCCCTCCTGCTCAGCGTCTCAAGGGAGAAGAGTTATTTTGAATAATTTTGTTAAAAATTATTAACAAAAAAATAATCTGTTAAAAAAAGAAAGAAAGAAAATGCCTCTCAATGGTCTGGTGGTGCTTGTTCTCTCAGGCTCTTTCTTTTGTATTATTTTTAATTTATCTGTTTCTAAAACCAGGGCAGCAGGCCATAAAATTTCAGCAGTCACCATTCCTGATCTTGATCTTGAATTCTTTTGCCCTCCAGTCACCTGTGAGGCTGGAGTTCACAGTGAGTATGGCCAAAACCAAAGCCTCTTCTCTAGAAGACCATACAGCAGCTCTTTTTCATTCATTCAGCAAATGTCTGATGGTCCACTAAATATCAGTCTCCACAGTAGATACCAGGACAATGACCTCAGCTCTCAAAACAGCCATAGCACCACAGGAGAGTCCAAAGTACATGAACAGATTAAAAGCAATGATATAATTTGTCCAAAATAAAAGGGCAAAAGAAGGGGCAAGGATTCAGCCTGAACAGGTACCTGGATGTATCTAAAGTAAAAGCCAGATGTGGTGGTGCAAACCTGTGGTCCCAGCACTCAGGAGGCTGAGGCTGGAGAATCACTACAACTTTGTGGCCAGCTTGGACTACATAGTGAATTCAAGGCCAACCTGAACTATGTAGTGAGACCCTGTCTCAAAAACAAAAACAAAACAACCACAAACAAACATGAACAAAACCCCTCTAAGATTAAAATTAAAAAAAAAAAATCTCATGGTTTTCTTAAAGCCTTCTGCTCAGCAGACACAGTTAAAACTGTAACTGTGGAAACTTGCCTGGCTTAGGAGAAGCCTGGCTATCCAATGTCAGAGACCCTGTGCCCACATCTCAATCTAAATTCTAAAGCTACTTAAATCCTTACCATAGCTATATTTTTAAATTCTTACCACAGCTATATATTTCCACCAGTCAAAATTCTACTGTTGTAATTTCTCAGTGTTTCTAGCCTAGAATCAAAGTTAAAGTCTTGAGACTATAAGGATTCCTCTCATCTAACTTTTTAACCAATCAAGTAACAAAACAAAGTGAAAGTAAAGGGGTCAAATTATCATTACCATTATTAAGAGGAATAATAAATTTTGAAGCCAAAACGAGCAATTTGTCATTAAATTAGGCAGAAGGCCATAGCAAAGCCAATTACTTATTCCCTCCCAATAGCAAATGGTGACACTGAGTACAGTAAGCACAGTTTATTTTCCTCAGGAAGAATAATTTCAACCCCCTCTCCCACAAGGAGAGGCCAGAAGAGAGCCAATAAGACTCCATTTGAATTTTTTGTTTTTGAGGCAGGTCTCACTATGTGGCCCAGACTTGCCTCTAACTCCATAAAGATCCTCCTGCTTCAGCCTCTGAGTGCTGGGATCACAAGCATGCCCACCATGCCGGGGCCTCTACTGATTTAGAAGAAAACATATAATGGGAAAGTTGTTTACCTAACAAAGGTGTTTGCTGAAACAAATTGTTATTACAAGTCTATGGTGCTTTATAATTTCAAAACCAAAAACAATGTCAAAGAAAAATATCCTTATAAATTTATGGAAAACTATGTTCAGATTAGACAAAATCTGATCTGAAATGATGAAAGATTATTCAGGGTCTTTATCCTATTTAGTCAAATATAATTATATTTTGATAATTATGGCTTACTTTCTAGACTCAGTTCAATATATTATTGGAAAAACAGTTTATATGTCATAGTACCCCTCTAACAATCCACAGAATTCTGGATTATAAAACAGGGTAGGCTTTGAAAGATGTGTTTCCTATGGGAGATAGTGAATTGGCCAGTGACAAATTAGTACAGTGTCTTGGTGATGTGCAGAAAGCAGGATGAGAGACTTTGATCTATAGGAGGGCTAGCCAAATAGCTCAGTGGTTTAAAGCACCTGCAAGCAGGTGCAGGGGCCTGGGGTTCAATCCCCAGGCTGCCATGCCAGCCCCACCCCTGGGGCACACTGAGACTCCGATTGAGACTGGGCGTGGTGGCACACACCTGAAATCCCAGCTCTTGGGAGGCTGTAAACAGACGGATCACTATGAGTCTGATCAAGTAGTAAGACCCTGAATACCCTGTAGGCTCTTCCCTAAAAAAACTAAAAATAAAAAAATAAGGTAGAGTTTGGACTATAAAGGACAAGATTAGGGTACGTAGTGATTAGATTCCTTTGATACAAGGTTGTATGGAATTTATTTATTTACTTTTGGACATTAGTATTGAACAGAGGCACCTGAGGTACTGTTACATCAGCAGACGTAATTAGCAGAGCAGGAATGCTACCTGGCTGTGGCTCACAGGAGTTCCAGAGGCACATGATGGCCATCACGTGGAGTAGAGCAAAGGCAAATGAAGATCACAGCGGCTTTCTCTAGAGGGTCCTAAATGGCATATGCAAAATTACAAGGCTATACCGAAAAAGGATCTGAATTCTCCTTTTTCTGGCCTGATTCAATGCTGATGACATAGTTGTAATCCTGGGGGCTGGATAGATACATAAAAATAGCTGAAGCCATCTGGACACAATCAGAGCCTTCCCAAGGCTGTTCTTGTAGAGCACAGATAATATTCATCCGGCCCTCTCATGGCCAGCCTTGCCTAAGTGTGCAGATGTGTGTGGAAACACCATTGGTAAGAGAAAAATATGAGTTACAATCCTGAGAAAATATATCCTTATGAACAGAGTCTCTGATAGCACATCAGACTGTTGTGTCAGAGTGTGGAGTTGCAGATTTTTTTTATTAGTAGATATCATTTAATTTTACCTCTCAGTCAGTGGCGATTTACTAGAAGCTGTTAGTACAATAAGTGCCTGGTTTAGGAACACTGGAGATGTGAATTTTCATTGATATGAGCAGACAGTGTATTGTGAACATCCACAGATGTGAACAAACTGCAAAAGCAGTTCACATGTGTGCCAGAAATCATCACAGTTGTGTGCTGTGTGCTTACTGCACGGTGTGATGGCGAACAGTGGTGTAATGCAGTACCCATTGTCTGCACAGTGCTAAGAGCCTTACAAGGCTGATCTCACGTAATAAGAGCCCCTTCTCTAGCTGGACGTGGTGGCGCGTGAGGCAGGAGCGCCACAAGTTTGAGGCCAGCCTGGACTACATTGACAGATCTTGTTTGAGGCCAGCCTAGGCTACCAAGTGAACTCAAGGCCAGCCTGAACTGCATAGCGAGACACTGGCTCAAAAAGACAGTGTAATAACAACAACAGCAACAACATCCCCTTCTCTATGCCAGAAATCTAATTTACACTCTCATTGAATTCTCATTATCTCATCAGCCAGGTAGGTCATAATCTCACCCGTCCTTTACTTGGGAAGGAAATGGAGGCCAAAAATGTAACTGTTCCATCTCCGGTCAATGTGGCAGAGGCTGAGGGGAACCGGGACCAAGAAGAGAAGTTTTATGCTCCATCCAATGCCTGTGTGTACATGTATGTGTATGTGTGTGTGTGTGTGCTGTTTTGGTCTTTCTGTTGTGTGTCATCTCCTCTTTGCCCTCTTTGATCTTAATTACTTCTAGTAAGAAGGAGTTTATCACTAATGGGGCAGGCTGCATAAACCGACCTCAATTTTTATGTTAACCCTAAGTGGCTCTTTTCAGTTCCCATCCCCCAGGGCCGGTGGAGCCTTCTGGAATGACCTGAATGCTCACTTCTCCCACCGTATGATGCTCTTCTATTGTCTGTTTCCTTCAGCGAAGCACGTTCATACAATGAGCAAGCTGTTTGCTGTTTCTTCTTTTCCTTGGCTTTATAGAAGTCCCCAACACTAGGCCCTCCTCATCTTACTTACAACAGCGTAGTTATCTCCAACGAGGAAGAAAGCACCCCAAAGCGCGGCCTGTAGATGCCCTTGCTGAGGGGCTCCGAGAGAGCGGGCTTCTTTCAGGCCTGGCCTCCTCAAGCGTTGTGCAAGCCTCAGAGGCAAGCACATTAATCTCATTTCCCATATTTTTAAAGTGGGAATGGTAAGAGTGATTATCTTATGAGGCTATTGTGAGATTATAGGGAACGAAAAGCAATGTACCTTCCTTAATAGACGTACCAGGTACTCAATATATTTTAGCTTTTAAAAAAATGGCCCCTGATTTACACTCTCGATATTAGCAAGCATAATTTACACAGAAGTACCAAAACAAGAGTTAGACTTCCTGTCTTACAGTTCTGCTGGAAAGGGATTCTTGCTACCCTCTGGGGGCTGTGGGGGCGGGGCTCATCATCTGATCTGAAATTTTCGTGACTGGGGATGCAAACTGATAAAATCCTAGGTAAGAGCGCAGAGGCGAAGAAAGAGCTATGGTGTTTAGTCTGTGGTTATTTCCTGCCGGTCCTGAAGTGTAGGTATTATTTGTCCTATTTACTAGTTACAGAATGGAAGTGCAGAGAACAACAGCCGAGCCGAGGCTCTGCGGGGCTGGGTGAGGACTTAGCGGAGAGGCCCAGCGTCCTCCTCCCTGACAAGGACTCCAGAAGAGGCCACTTCAACCCCATCTTGTCACTGTGAGGAAACTAAAGACAAGTGGACCCACGTGATGCGCTCCCGGCTATAATTTGCCTCCTCTTGAAACAGGATTTTACCCCCTTCCCCAAAGCAAGCAGCTACTGAACACAACTAAGGATCTCCTTCTGGCTTCTTGTGCAGGCTGCTGTAACAACTGCATTTAGCCTGCAGGCGTTCACTTCCAGCACTGTCTTCCTGCAGCGGTGGTCCTTAAGGGCAAAACCAAGTCTGTCTTCTCAGTGAAACTCGGAGCCCAACACAATACTCCCGGTAGAGCAGCTGTGAGGAGTGAAACAGAAAAAGGACGGGGATGACTTAGCTATGAGGAGTCGCTCTCCGCTCCTCAGCGTGGCTCGGGATGCCCGGTGCGACTCTCGACCTCCTCGAAGCTCTTTCTACCCTCTGGAGTTAAGGATGTCTCCCTACCACAGAAGAGCGGGCAACCTATGGGCTGGGGCCATAGCCCAGTGGCAGAGTGCTTACTTGGCCTGTGGGAGGCTTGGTTTTAATCCTCTCACCTGCAGCAAAAGAAACGGAACAGCAGACCAGTTCTGAACCAAACCAGCCAGGCTCACCCTCACAGAAGCCTGGAGAACACCCTCCTCTGCAGTGTAGGTGGGCATTACCTCAGCTCCTGGATATTGAGCCTCTCTAGGGCCTTTCCATCTGGAACAATCGAGGGGGGGCTGGGGCAGGGGTGGGTGAGGAGGGGCAGAGGAGGGGAGATGGAGAAATTGAAAGAGGGAAAAAGAAAAAAAATCAAAACTCTAATTGTGGATCAGCATTTACTTTTTCATGGGCAACAAGAAGTAGAAAATGTTTCCAGAGGAGAAAGATAGTGTTTCAGACACATCATAGAAAAGAAGAAACTTGATTCTAAAAGCAGGTATTAATGGAGCCCTGTGAGCAGAGGAGCCTCTGCCCTCCTGCTGACCACAGGGATCCTGCTAGGATGGAGGACGGTGTCGCTGAGGGAATGCGCTGGGGAAGCTCTGCTCATTCCTTCCCACCGCTGAAGTGAATCTCAGTGGTGATTCTGAGGCCCCTTAGAACCTGAAGGAACAGACTATTACTACAAACTCTGCACACCAAATACATGAAAAAATGATTCTGAGTTAGGAGATCCCTGGAATTAGGAAGCGGCTCCCCACATAGGGCACTGCCATGGCATACAACAGACCCAGAGCTGTGCGACTGAATGGCGGTGAAAGACAGGACCAAAGGAGGACTGGAGAATCTGAATTTCCAAATTTTGAGTTGATATCCCAAACACATCTGCTTGGGTACACTGCCATGTACGATGGCTTCCTGGTTTACCACTAGGTCCTGGTTATTTGGGACTTACTAGCCTGTGTGAGCTTGGAACAGAACCACTGTCCTTGTTTGGAAAAATATGTTTAATCTTTTTCTTAGTAAGTGATCTTAATAAGATCACTTACTAAGCTGGGTACAGACTTTTTGCATTTTTTTAAACAGGGAAAAGTCCCATTGGAAATACATACCTCCACTACATTAGGGCCACTTCTCTGAGCTCCTCATGTTATCTGTGGCACTGCTAAGCAATGCCTAAGTCCATAGAGAAGACTGCTGCTCCTTCCAGGAACCTTTATGAGGACATAGATTTGTAGCATCTTGCTGCAAAGCTCGATAAGCAGTTATTCTAATGACCCAAAGCTATTGTACCTAAGATTACAGTAATTTGGAGTTGATTTTAAGCTACTGTGTTCTATAGAGAGCACACTCAAAATGAATAATTCATGGATGATGTGGAGCATTTATGATTTATTCACGGCCTAGGACTCATGCTAAGTCAGTCAGCATCAAACACCGTATGCCACAGCCTGCCATTTACAGAAGCATTTGAGAGAAGAGCAAGGGAGTACGCAGGAGAAGGACTTTATATGTGGCAGCCGTTCAGAGTCTAAATACCCACGAAGAAATAAATTATGATGATTATGAAAAGTGGGTTTAATGAAATGAATAGCATCAAGAGACTGTTACTGCAGGGCAAATGATATATGCTATTGTATATAGTAACTATCTCTAGACATTTCTTAATTTTTCTTTCATGGTATTTTGTGATTTTTCTTCATCAAATTCTTTCCTGAGCATTTATTTTCTAGTGTTTTTTGTTTGTTTGTTTTTTAATTATTTGTTTTTGTACTGGAGGTTGAATCCAGGATCCCAGGGCCTTTGCCCTGGGCAGTATCCTCAGTCCTTTTCTTCATCCTCCTCCTCCTCTTCTCCTTTTCCTCTTCCTTTTTTTTAAATTTTGAAACAGAGTCTCACTAAGTCACTGAGTTCATCAGCTGGACTTGAGATCCTCCTGCCTCAGCTTTCCATGGTGTTGGGATTATAGGCATGAGCTAATGTGCCCAGCCAATTCCTTAATACAATTTTAACTATGAAGAAAGCTCAAATTCCTACAGTGCTCAGGACATCATTTTGTCTCATAGTTTTCTAATGCATTTATAAGCACAGCCTCATTGTTTTGTAAAGAATATGCTAAACAGCATATTCTCTGCTTCTGACAGGGGAGAGAGTCTATTGTAGGCATGACAACAGAGCCTATAACAGAGTAGCTCTCAGGGTGACCAAACAAAGACTTGTGGAGATGTAAGGGTAGGGTCTCATGTATTATTTTCTGCTGGTAAAATCATATTTTCATCTCCATAAAAAATGATCATTTCAATTAAGGTTAGAAAAATGATTGCTAAAAAATATTTTTTTTTAATCTTTCATAAGATACAACCTGGTATGTTCTGGGCCCTTGAGGTTAATACACATCTTCCATGCAGGCTTCCTTCCTGAGGCAGAGCAGACAACGGAAGCCTGACCGTGAGGGCAGACGCGGATCCCCCGGACCCTGCTGGGTGGATGCTCAATGATGGACGAGCTCCCTGTGAAGCAGAGTAGTCCCCAGGGCTCAGCTCCACCAAGTGCTGCTGCATTAGTTATCAGTGCTGGCTCATTAGTGTCTTTGTCTTAAAAATAGTCTGGGAGTAGGGTCCCATGAGCACCCTGGGCTCCCTCCACTTTTTGTATAGATGGAAATTGTCATTGTCCTTGCAAAAGAGCCTTTGGCAAGTGCTCCTTAGCATGGATTGTATTTCATTCCTTCCCTTCAAATATAACTTGTGGGAGTTTATCCTAGTTTGTTCACCTGTTACAACAAATGGCTATCAACTGGGTGGCCTGTACGTATTTATCTTTCACGGTCTGGGAAGTCCAGGATTAGTGTGCTGGTAGAGTCAGTGTCTAGCAAGTTTTCTCCTCCTGGATGACAGCCACTTTTTGATTTTTCTTCCCATGACAGGGATAAAAAACCTATCTCTCCTGTCATCTTGCCAGGACTCTAATCTAATTTTTAAAGTTCCTAGCCTCATGACCTAATCATGTCCCAGAGTTTCCATCTCCAAATACCATCACATTGGGAATTAGGGCATTAACATGATTTTCAGAGAAACCCAGGTATTTAGGGCATAGTAGAATTGATTTCTGAGTAAAAATAAATAAACAAAATCAAACCTCATTAACAGAAATTGTGAACAGACAAAAGACACTTGGTCAGCCAAAACCACGAGAGTCTGAGGTCTAAGCTCAGCCCTGTGGCACAGCCATTGAGGATACTGTGGATGCCACGCCTTCATTTTCACCCCTACTGCACCTTTAGCTGTGGTTGTTTTAGGGACCCCATCGTTCTCAGGCTTTTGCAAGGGGCATATTAACTGGTATAGGCAATCAGCATAGCAGTTAGGGGGGCACACGAAGCAGTGCCCTTCATCATATCAAATTTTGCTGCATTCAAGCTCTCTTTAGGACTCAATGTCCACATTGAGCAGAGGTGCTGTCCTGTGCCAGGTACCATGTGAAAGATGTCCTAAGAGAATCACAAGTGAAGACAAACTAACTTTAGTAACTATGTTGTAAAATAAATGGCTCTTCCTCTGCTTCCTCTTCCTAGAGTTTCTGAGTGAATCTGTGTGATTCTGTTGTATATGTCTTACTTTTCTTCTTTAGGACAAATAATAAAACTATTTGCTTTGGAAGAAAGAGGTTTTGCTGAAGAGAGGGAAAATAAGTTTTTGACCCTGAGTGAGTAATGAAAAGTGAAGCTGACCCTAAGTCTTTGAAGCACAAGGTGTCCATGAAGATTGAGCTCTTAAAGCAGAAAATCTGCTCACACAGAGTGGTATGGGCAATGGAGCAATACACTTCCAGCTTCCCACAGGCTTAGGATGCCACCAAGCAAGTCGAGTTGGTGACTCCAGTGATAGTGCCTCTAGAGAGCATGAACCTATCACCAGATGTTAATGAATGTCCCCTGAACATACTGGATGCCATGAGCCAGTGGCTTGTGAATCTACCTAAAACAGCAGCTTTGGAGAGGCTCAGGTCTCAGTAATCATGGCCAGCATTTGCCACCGCAGAGGTGGGAGGAGAGATGTGGGCACAGGGGCTTTCTCAGGAAAGCTACTTTAGCTAGGATGGGGCCCTCATTAGAGGCCCTCTCTGGAACAAATCACCAGGACAAGGTTCAGTCTCCTGCTATGACCTGTAGTGACTAGCAGGGCAACTCAACTAAAATGCAACTTAGCTTACGTGCAACAGCCTCTAAGAAAGTAGCCTGGAGTGTGTGTCAGAGAAAGGCATCAAGCTGTTCATTTCAAATGCTGAAGTACACTGGTTTGCTTGCTTAGCACAGCACAATGGACATGGAAGATTCAGTCCAGACCAGAAGTAATCAGACCTAAGCCAGTACTCAGTGGTAGACAGTGTAAGGGACATACTAGCCACACCCACTCTGTGGTTGCTTTCTGAAGTAGTGGGCTAAACAGGCTTCTGAGCCCAATAGGAACCAAGACTATGATTCCTGGCATGATAGAGCATGGGAGCACGGAGGCACCCGTGCTGTGTGTATGCCACCTGTGAGTTTCACAGTGACAGTAGAGACACTGAAAGTTCTGAGTCTGGAAAACAAGTCAGAATCTAATTCTGTAAAGCTTTGGATGTTAAACTGTTGAGCGTAGCCTTTATCTCTTAGAATTCTATACATTTGCTTGGTCAGAAAAGTAGTTAAAAAGTACAGAATGTAAGAGCCTTTAGCAGGTGCCATGCTCTGCCCTCACCAGAGGAGCCACAGAACTCCATTGTCTCGCACTCGGCATACCATATACTGAAGATACCTGGAAATGCATGAGTCTGCAAGTCTGCTACAGGTATTACAGTTACTGGTGGGTTGTGAGCTAGGGAGGAGCACTATCAGATCACATTTCTGAAAATATTCTTGCAGAAATGTGAATGTTGGATTGAAGAAGGAAGCAAAAAGTGAAAGCTGCAACACGCATTAAGAAATAGTGAAACTTTCATAAAAGTAGGCCTGTAGAAATAGGAAAGAGGAGAAGAACTTGGAGATGTCTCAGAAATGATAGCTATCTTCAGCTTGGGAATAAGTTGTAGAGAAAAGAAAGACACTGAAAGTGACATTTGGGTGTGGAACCTGAGGGACCACAGGGAGTTCTATTAAAAGAAATAAGGAATTTAAATAGAATGGTACATACAGAGAAAGGAGATGAGTGGGTGAGATTTAGAACTCTGTCCTTGTTCTAATAATGCTGCTGTTGCAGATGGACTCCCAGCACAGCATTTCCCTGAAAAAAAGCTGTGAGTTGGACATTGTGTCTCGTTCTAGCTTTTCCAAGGCTTATGGAGGACATCCAATTTGGACAGCTGGTTGGGGCTGAAGGTTGAGTCTGTGGCCCTGGAACACAGCCAAATTAACTGGGATGGAATCTGTGCCCTTGACCAGGAGAGCGAAGGACAGACAAGGAATCCATTCCAGCCGTTTCTGCTACCACATTTAATCAGACATTGGCTTCCTGTCCTCCACATTCTTGCCAGCTGAACCTTACTTCCTGTCTTAGCTAGAAATGGAGACCACACTGAAGTTTTAACTTTTATCTCTCTTGATCAAGAGAGAGTGATCCATGTGAATGTGATAGACAGTGAGACAGTTCGTCTGGGTCAACAAGCAAGTGTGTGTGCCTTCTTGCTGGATGGTAGGGATTTACTCTGCCTAACTGCCTAGGCTCTGAGTCCTGTTTCATGAGGCCAAATGTAGGGTTTTTGAACCTCCCACCTAACATTTTCTCATAGATGCTTTGTGCTGAGGCCCCCTCTTACCTGTTGAGTAATGGTTTAGTTATCTTACCAGTTAACTAAGTAGCTTGTTCAAACTTTTATCATGTATCATGATTTCAGGTTGCCTGGGCTCAGATGGGTGTCTCATGGGATGCCCATGCCATCATGGATGGATCTGGAGGATCAAGATGCTTCATTTTCAAGCTTGGCCCCTCAGGCAAGGATGATTAGAAGTTGGGCTCAGCTGGGCCTCTGGTGCCTGGCCTTCTTGCTCCCACCACATGGTCTTGGGATTGTGCCCCCTCTATTTAAGACAAGGTCTTGTTCTGTAGTTCAGGCTGGACCTAACCTCACTATGTAGCCCAGGCTGGCTTTGCACTTGCAGTAATTCCCCTTCTTCAGCCTCTCGAGTGCTGAGATTCCAGGTGTACACCACTGTCCCTGCTAAGCTACATACTCTGTCTTATTTGATCTGTGTAATGGCTTTCTAATAGAGCTCTCTGTTTTTTGTAATCCTGTTACTTTTCCATTTATGTGTTTGGTACAGGGTTACACTTGGCAGCTTGGACTCATGGCGATCCTCCTGTTTTCAGCCTCCACAGCACCGGGATTACAGGTGTGCACCACCACACCAGAGTCCATCATCATCTCAGTGCAGCCCAGGGTCCAGTCACCAGTCCCATGAGGCACGCTGGCCCCACCAGCTAGTAGTGGGATCCTGTGCCAAATATATAAATGGAAAATAAAATAAAATAAAAGCATTACCCAGGGACTGGCGGGGTAGCTCAGTGAAATAAGTGCCTGCCTGCCAAGCAGAAGGTCCCAAATTCAATCTTGGCTATAAAAAAAAAAAAGCATTCCCCAATCTATGTGCCTGAAAGATGGCCATGAAAGATGGCCAATAAAGATTTAGAAAATGGATAAAAGAGTTACTCATAATTTTTTCATATCCAATCTGTACATGAAAAGATTTTCTGTAGTGTCCAAGCTCCACCTGTTCCTGGCTTGGCCTGAGAGCTATCTCTTCATGCTCTTAATTGTGGAATATGCTGCTTCTGGCTCATTTATATTTCTCACTGCAAGAAGAAGATAAGGCCACTGTTATTACTCACAGTGTTGTGGCTCTTCGAAAGGTTATTTGTGGAGCAACTATACATACCTTTTGGCCCTTACAGGTCCCTAGTGTGAATCACTTCCTGCTGGCTGCACCTAACTCAAGAAGTGGCACTATCCATCATGTGTGGGGAATAGGACTTCCAGTGACTGTTGCTGAGGGTGTTAGGGTGCTTTGCTGTTGACAGCTACAGATACAAGTCTCACACAGGAAAATGTGACAATAGTTCACTTCCTATGCATGTTAAATTTATTATTAAAATTTTATACTATGAATGTAAAGCAATACATTTTTCTTTTCTTTTGTATTTAGTGCAGAGTCTACAGGGTCTCACTATAAAGATAGGACTCATAGGGATTTCAGCCTCCCAAGTGCTGAGATTACAGGCATGTGCCACCACACCCTGTCTCAATCACAGTCTCAGCATGACCTGGGGGTGGGGCCAGCATACTGGGGATTGAACCCTAGTCCTTGTATCTGCCTAAGCAAGTGCTTTAATCTGGCCAGCGCTAAGCAACACATTTTTTGACTCTGCCTTTGCTTGCAGTGTTTAGGTTTGCAAGGACTGAATCCCTAGAATGTCTTCCTTAAAGCTGGGCATGCCCTGTCTTCCATATGGCCACTGTAGGCAACGAGGACAGAGGCCTTGGGCCTGGTGGGAAAATTCTGCCCCATTCATTAGGAATCTCCATCCCAGAGAGAGAGAGACAAGAGACAGAGACAGAATGAATCTGGGAAAAAAAAAAAACTTGCCTCAAATGGTAGGCAAACTGTAAATGGTAAAAGGTAATAAAGACTTGGAAACTTTATTTTTTTTATTTTATTTTTTATTTTTTGTCTTTTTGAGACAGGGTCTCACTATGCAGTTCAGGCTGGCCTTAAACTCACTTTATAGCCTAGGCTGGTCTCGAACTCACAACAATCCTCCTGCCTCAGCCTCCCAAGTGCTGGGATTACAGGCATGCGCCACCATGCCCGGCTAAGACTTGGAAACTTTAGACCAACAAGGTCTATAATTATAAAAGGGACCCCTTGGTCCAGGTACTGGAGCGCTCATCAAGCGAGCGTACCACACCTGTCTGCAGGACTCGGTGTTTTGGGCCAGACATGAATTGAGGTGCAGAAAGAGAGAGGAGAATCCCCTGGATTCCTGCAGTATTAATTTGTTGGAAAAGAAAATAAAAAATATTCAACATGCAAAACTGTTGTGAAGAAGATGAAGGAAAACCAGAGAATATTCCATAGGCAGAGGAACCACCCTTCAAAAGACTCACCATAGGAAGCAGAAAGAAACCCTCAGCCTTCTGAAGGAGGCATAAGACAGGAAGCAGAAGGAAACCTTAGCGGAGGGCCTGCTCAGACTGGCCAGGAATTTAAAGAGGACATTCCAGTTAGGCACTTGGACCCTGAAGAAATGATAAGAGGAGCAGATGAGCTAGAAAGGCTTAGGGAAGATATAAGAAGAGTAAGGAACAAGTTTGTGATGATGCATTGGAGACAAAGACCTTCACGCAGCTGTCCTTATCCTGTGTGCTTCAGGCCTTGAATTCTTTTTTGTGTGATATTAAAATCAGGCCCTTGCTTTCTTCCTGGTAGCATTTTCTCATGTATCTTTGACCTTTGTTTTCCTTTTAATTACCTGGAGGTATTTTATTTTAGGTAGTTTTCTTATTACTAGCTTCTCAATGGATTTTGAATTTTGCCCTATTTTCTTGATTTAATTTTCAATTGGAAAGTTTTACACATATGCATGGAAATACATTTAATCTGTTACACAGTGAAGCATGATAAGTTGCAAACAGCATATTTAATATCAGCTCAAATACATAAGATGAAATTCCAAACTGTGTGTGTGCACAATGTATATAAATATACATTTGTATCTCAAACACTGAACTGAACCACGCAGACTTCTTTGTGGTGTGAGTTATTGTTTTTAGGTTTAGTTTTTGCTTACTTGTATTTTTTTAATGAACATTTATCTCACCTATATAAAAAGCTGAGAATTTTTCATAAGAGACAAAAAAGTAAATTGCAACCAGCTTAAGCGTTGAACTTGAACGGGGGCACTTGAACTTTTGAAGAAAGACTATAAAAAATAAATGTAAACCTCAAATTACATCTGGATCTCAGCCAGAAGAATAAAACTGGCAATTCTCAAAGGAAAAAAAAGAGGAATCTCTATCCCTTCCTGGCAGGCTGTAAGGCCCACCTGGGAGAGCTGGTGTCACCATAGCAGAGACAAGAGAGGACACTGACCAAAGGGCTGCTTCAAAAGTCTGTGGGAAAATTCAGGCCACTTTCTTGAATATTTTTAATTTTCTCTTTTCCTCAAGAATCCAATTCAAATGTTTGTCAGTCTGTTGAAGTCTTTGCCGTCTTCCACCACCCTGTATAAGATCATAGTGAAATCTCAGGGAATGGGGTTGCTGTGACACTGACAGTATAATAAACAAGGAAGAAAGGAGGAAAGAGGGATAGAAAGGGAAGAAATAAAGGAAAGAAATACCAGAAGAGAAGAACTCTTATCATGCAAAGAGAACTGGAGCAAAACACGGCCAAGAGTCCCACTCCACCATGCCTAGTTCTGGGGAGAGGAGGAGGTCTTTCAGTTCCATTTGAGATTCACATGGCGATTACTGCTTTTTTTTCTTTCTGGAAAGTACTTATGTAGTGAGATTTGTTTTGCTTTGTTTTTAGATTCCTTAACAATTTCTCCAGGAAGAGCAGAGACGCTGCCATACCTTGATGTGTGATGGCTGCCTTCGGGGGCCCTCGCACTGCTGGTGAAAGCCTGCTTTCAAAGTCTTGCTAGCTGTTTGGCCCAGTTTTCTTTATTTCTGTGAAGCCCAGCATGGAGACCATGTGAGGGAGTGACAGTCTGTCTCACAGCCAGGGTGAATCCATTGAAATAGTGCCCATTCTACCTGTGCTACAGCTTCTGTGGGCTGGCCACCTGCAGATACAAAAACAGAAACATTGCTCAGCTCTGTCTGCTGAAGAAAATGCAGAACAATTGAGGAGAGCCTCTCTTCCATTAGCCGGTAAACATAAAATGGCCTGGCTGAAACACGGGAAGGATGACACAGCCAGAGGATGGGTCAGAGCATGAGGGATGGAGTATAATAAATAAAGAGGAACGTGTCTGCCACTTTTCTCTTTGAGTCCTCATAGAGAAGCCCTGCTGTCCTCACTCCTGGGTCTTAGCAGCCACTGAGAAGGTTTCCCTCCAGAGAGCTGTTGCTCTCCTTCCCTCCTCTTGCTGACAGGGCCACCTGCAAGTCCCTCAAGTGGAGAGGTGCATGGCATCAGCCCACCCCTTTGCCCATCCTTCAGGACACAGCTCATTGTCACTTCTCTGAAGCTTCCTTGCTGCTTTTATTTAGGGTTAAGCTACTTCACTGCCATATGCACAGTGTGCCTGCACTTGATTGTATTGTGTACTTCAGTAGAAGAATTCTTGGGGCCCTGACTCCTGCTTGATCCTCACCTGATCTGCTCCGACAGCATAGTAGTTGGTTTTTTGACCTTGGATATTAGCTGAAAATTCCATTTGCCTGATGGATTTATGAACAAATATATATACTTTGCTGACCATTTTAAATCTCTTTTGTGAAGTATGTGTCCATGTCTTTTGTCTACTATTCTATTGAGTTGCCTGGTATTTTCTTGCTGATTTATGGGGATAGTTTATATATTCCATAAGAAGCCTTTGATGGCTGTAAGTGTTGTGAGCATCTTTTCCCACTCTGGCTTTCATTTTCACTTACGGGCAGCTTTTAGTAGGAAGCAATTCCTGATTTTATGAAGTCCAATTTATCACTCTGTCTGTGGCTAATGTTTTGTGTCCTAAGAACTCTTTGTATAGCCCAAACCATCAAGGTTTAAGAGTTCTTTAGAAAAATTATTTTCCTAGATACTGTATGAAAGAATGAAGAGCTGGGCATATAGCTCAGTGCACAGGGCCTGCCTGGGAAGCATGAATCTTGAGTTTAATTCTCAGTATGAAAGAAGAAAGAAAGAAAGAAAGAAAGAAAGAAAGAAAGAAAGAAAGAAAGAAAGAAAGAAAGAAAGAAAGAAAGAAAGGAAGACCAGTTTTTGTGAGATAGCCAGGTAAATGCCCATAGCCACCAAGGTCACTGTCACCAGTCCTAGTTTTCTTTGCAAACACACTTGCCATGTTCTTCTTCACATGCTTGCCTCTAACGTCTTTAAAGAGAATAGTAGTCCAAAAGGTTGATAGCATTTTCCTATATTATACTTATTTCCTGGAGGGCCACTGAGCAAAAAGCTACAGTTAAAAAATGCAGAAAATAGCATTTATTTGAAAAAATTCTTGTGCTAAAATGTTTCAGATTTAAATACAACTGTGACTTTTTTTTCAAGGTCTTCATGACTTGAAGAGTTTCAAATGTTCACTATGGACCAGACCCTATGGCAAGTATTTCACCTGCATGATTCCTGAAAATAACTCTTATCACCTACGAACAGTTAATATCCTAACTTGGTTAGAGAGAAGAAACAGAGGGGCTGGATAGGGGGGCACCAGGGCATCCAGGATTCATGTTTGGGTAGCCAAGCCAGGGCTCACACATGTAAGTGCTGAGTATGTTTTCTGAAAATTGTAAGTTATTATGATCGGGGCTGGAAATACTGATAGACCACTAGTACCCTAATCTTTTTTTTTTTTTTTTCTTTTTCTTTTTTTGGCAGAACCAGGGATTGAACTCAGGCCCTTGCACTTGCCAGGGAAGCACTTGTTCTTCGAGCTATCTCCCTGGCCCCCAGTAACCTAATCTGAATTCATTAACCTTCCCTCCAGCAGCCAGGAAATGAGATGAGCCATATGCAGTGCTTAGTTCAGTGCTTGGAGGCTGTTAAGTCCTGCTAGCATTTGTGATGCAATGATAATCAAATGACTCATTTGAATTATGTCCACAATCAATCGATTTGGAAGTTAGAGCTAGAATGCACAACTACCTCAACAAATGACATAGGAAATACTTAGACTGACAGGTAAGAAATAAGAAAATTATAAGTTAATATGATTGGAGCTGGAAATGCTGATAGGCCCACTAGTCCTCTAATCTGATTTTTTTATGAATTTAGGACAGGGTCTACAGGGCGTACAGGGTCTCACTACATAGACTGGATCACAGTGATTCTCTTGTTTTCAGCCTCCCTAGCGCTAGCATTACAGGCGTAGTCCCCTAATTTTAACTCATTAACCTTCCATCCAGCAAATATTTGTTGAGCATTTCCTATGTGCCAGGGCTCTCCTAGAACCTGTGCACACAGTGATCAGTACAATAGTCCAATTCGCCATGCTGTGGAGTTTCCATTGTGGTTGTGTTGCCTGGTCTCTACAAAAACACAAACATAACATGGCTCTTTAAAAAGTGCCATGAAAACAAAAACAAAAAAATGTGGACTAGAGATAAAGACACAGAGGGAGACAGGATTCATTTCCTGATGGAGAGGTCAGAGAAAATAAGTTTGTTGATGTTAACATTTGATTAAGTATGAAAACAAGTACAGAGGCAAATCGTGAGGATCTTCTGTGGATGAGGGCTGTGAGCATAGGGCTGGAAATACCCTGAGGTGGGCATGGGTTGGAAATACCAAAGGATCAGCAAGGAGTCCAATTTGACAGCTGTGGAATGAGAGCAGCGTGGCGTGGAGGGCCAGCTCCGGAGGCCTCCAGTCCTCGGAAGGGGAGGTGCTTGTGGCTATGAGCGTAGTTTTTGTCAGCAAGTTCTCTGTGTTCAAATTCTAGCTTTACATCCATGTGACCTTGAGCATTTTTTTGTAGCTCAGTTTTCTCATCTGCAAAATAGAGTTGCTATTATCAGATTAGACTTAGGCATATTCTGGCAGATTTCTGGACTCTAGGTAGAAAGCTGAAGTTAAAGTATTCCTGGAAGCTATGCAGACTTCATCGCATCAGTAGTCAAAACAGATTTGTATTACCTGAAGAGAAAGGAGTGTTTTGGATTACTGTCATGAGGAGATTAGAACAGTATCACTGGCTAATCAGTGATGAAATTGTTTGTTTTTATTTATTTATTTTTTTGTGATGGGGGAATTGAATCTGGGGCCTTAACACTGAGCAACATCCCAAGTCCTTTTTATTTCTTGAGACAAGGCCTTGCTAAGCTGTACAGCATGTACTGGAATTTTCAGGCCTCCTCCCCAACCTCCCAGCTCTCTGGGATTACAGGTGTGTGCTATTGCACCCAGCCATGCGCAGAATGTCAGTTCACAAATGGTTTGTCCGTTGCCAGCAAATTTCTAATGAAAGTTGAAAATAGACTCTAGTCTAAGTTGAAAATAGATCACATAGTAAAATAAACTTGCTTTCAGACAGATCCAGAATATGCATCATGTTGGCTTAAGTAACATGAATTAAGACATCCATGCCAAAAATGCATCCTATATGCTAGGTATGGTGTTGTGCGCCTGTAACCCCAGCATTCAGCAGGTTGAGGCAGGAAGATTCCTATGAGTCTGAGGCCAGGCTGAGTTATATAGTGAGTTCATGACCAGCTGAACTACATAGCAAGATCCTGTCTCCCCCAAAAACAAAAAAAAGGTGTGCTCTATAGAGGATGACGGTAGCATCAATATTGGTGTTCTACTATATAATTAGTTCTAAGGTCCAAATACTTCTGAAAACAACACAGATGAGTACCTCAGGTCAGGATTCTAATTCAGAAAGTAGCAAGGAAATAAATATTTTGTGTGGCTGTTCTTTGTGATTCCAGCAGACCTCTACTACAGAATGTGCTCAGAGGCCAGGTATAAATGAAAGTGCTAGCATCTTCAGTCTCTTTATTTTACTTCCTAAAACAGAGAGAGAGACAGACAGACAGACAGAGAGACAGAGAGGGAGGCAGAGACAGGCAGAGAGAGAGAGGAAGACAGAGACAGAGAGACAGGAGAGAGAAAAGTGCTTCTTCTGCTGTAATCTGTAGCAAGGGATGAAGCAGATTCTAAGAAGTCTTGCTCTGTGCTTGCTCTGGCAGCATTATGCTAAAGAAGTCTTGCCCATTTGCATATTGGAACTTCACTTCATGAAATGTTCATTGCACTGGCCAGGAGCAGCTCAGGGTTTCACCCTCTTTTATCTTTGCTCTTTCTTCAAATGTGATGGACGAAGAGTCATATAACCAGGTTTCCAGGGAGTACAGGCTTCATGGACAGCTTTATGTTAAACTATTTCAGTAAAATGTTCCTATGACTCTTTAGGCACTTTTTCCCAAAAGGTCAGAAAAGAGGGGTGGGATATTGAGTCTACTGGGTAATTCGGCCAAAGTCAAAAATCAGGAAAGCTGCCAATGGGAGACAGTTACTGCTTCTCCCACTTCCATTGTATCCTCTTATTTCACCTTTACCAAGGAAGAAAAGGCTACACTGTGGGCTGCTGGACTCCTTTGCTTTTTCTGGGAGTGAGCTGGACACAAAGGCCTGAGAGCTGCCACACTTAAGCAAAATATCCTCTCCAACTTGCATGCCATGAAATTAGGCTGGAAGATTGCACTGGAGCCCTGGGCAGAGCCCAACTAAACAGAATAGGCTTCCTTACCCTACATCATCTGTGCATGTATTTTTCTCAGGACAGAGTTCAGATGCACTGGGTTCTTTGGCCATCCACCTCTGTGTCTTATAAATTTGGGGGACCTAAGGGACACATTCACTGGGGACCAACATTTGGAAGCAGAGGCACTCAACAGGTGCGGGCAGCTTTGTAGCACATGGATGGGATCAGTGCTAAAGGGCATTGCTTATGGCCAGGACTTAAAAGCATTGCGCCAGCAAAGAGCTGTGGGGCTAGCGCGAGCCCATCAGCCCGCTCTGCCCAAAGGATCTGGATGCTCAGGCGGCCTCTTTTCTGGAGCCTCAGCCAAGAGAGTCAAGCCAGGAGGATGAGATCACTGTCGCCTCGTTAATGTTCCACATGCAACAGAAGTGGGTGGCAGAAGAGCTTGCGTTCCAGGGAACACTCTGTCTTAAGGCTTAGTCAAATAAGGACAAATACATTTCAAAATATGTGACATTTTAGTAAGAGACAGGTACAGGGCCACAGTGCTTTCTCTGTAATTACAAAACACAAAATACTCCAAGAAAGAGAAGCCTTTTGTCACTGTGTACACTGCATTTATTTACTGGTGGAGCCATTCTGGCTACTAGCCATGTCCCAGCACATTCTCAGCACTGTCGTGTCTATGGTGTGCAATTTTGCTATTTTAAACCTCAGGTTTAATTTCATTTTTTGAAAGAAATTAAAGCTTCCCTTACAGGTAATAGTGAAGGAAAGAAGTAGCTACTGAAATAAATAATGCATTGAATAAGGTTATTGCAGAGCACCGATCACTATGTCTGATTTAATGAAAAATAGAATATCAGAGTCCAAATAGTATTGGCTTAAAAAACAGAGCAGTGAGTCACAGAAGTCTTCTACTGAAATGACGACCAAGAGCTAACAAAAAACATGAAAACACTGTAGGGGACAAATGACACAGATCAGACTGAATTTTAATTATGTGGATTTGACAGTAAAGAAGTGAGCATATACTATTAGTTTGTCAGTCATGAAGCAAGCTGCAATCTATAAAAATTAAAATATTGAAAGAAACATGAATAGTCAGAAAGTTAGTGGGATACGACTCAATAAATACTTTTGCATTCAGTAGCCACTTGGATTTACTTACAGTATGTAAAAAGGATTTGTTTGGAATTGTCTCATACAATTATGTGACAATCCAAAGACTGTGAGGCCTGCTGGCAGGCTGGGAACTTGGGCAGAATGTCCAGGTTAGGACCTTTAGGTAGAATTCATTCTTTGCCAGGAAATCTTGGTTTTTGCTTTTAGGACCTTAATCTACTTATGTAGGCCCACAAGACGTTAGTCACATGTATAAAACATCTTCACAACATCATTTAGATTAGTGTTTGACCAAAAGGGTGGTAATAACCTAAGGAAGTCCCTATCATGGAGTGGCATATCTCAAGTAAAGCATCCCTGGGCCACGGACATAGCCCTGTGGTCTAACTGCCTGCCTGGCAAGCATAAGGACCTGAGTTCCACGCCAGGTGCTGAATGCCCTGCTGGCCACCAAAAACTGGGCATGGTGGTACATGCCTGTAATCCCAGCACTTTGGAGACTGAGACAGGAGGATCACTATGAGTCTGAGCTGTGCAGTGAGACTTTGTACCAAATACATAAATAAATAAAAGATTTATTTTTTTTTAAAGAGAACATTCCTGACAGGCATGATTGTGCATGCCTGTAATTCCAGCACTTGCAAAGTAGGACAAGCACAATCAATAATTCAAAGCCAGCATGTGCTATTCAAAGCCCTGTCTCAAAAAACAAAAAGTGGACCAGGGAAATGGCTCAGTAGAGTAAGTGCTTCCATGACAAGTGCAAGGGCCTGAGTTCAGTCCCTGGTCCCACTGAAAAAAAAAAAAAAAAAAGCATATCTGCTGGTGTTGAAGCAATGGAATGGAAACCTTGTTAAATTTGTTAAAATAATGTGCGATATAAATCCTAAACCTAAACCAGTTTGTGTTAGTAATAAAGCTCTCTGTTGATATTAATTTTCCCCACCACCACACATCTGAAAGAAAAAAAATCATCAACAGTGGTAAACACAAGTAGACAGGTGCTGATGCATAGCCCTGCAGAGCACACTGGGTTGGCATTGCCTGAGGAAAGCCTTCACCCAAGAAAACAGATGTGTGCATTCACCAGGACACAAACAACGAAGTGTGAGTGATCAGAGAAATATCCTGTGGTGATTCAGAGCCTCATGGTGCCAGCAATGAGGGCCTGTTTCAGGGTAGCTTGAGGTCAAGGAAATAACCTGTGAAATGATCTTACCTGGCATGCCCAGGCCCTGAGTTCAAATCCCAGAACCACTACCAAAGAAAAAATTATCTTACTCATGGACAATTGCTTTGAAAACTCTCCTTTTGAATTTTTTGTATAATGCTTTCAGTTTTTATTTTCAGCTGTGCATGACATTAGGAGTATAGCCTCGATCAAAGAATCTGATAGGCTATGGAGAGAACTTCTTTCCATATTGAATGCTCACTTCAGTGAAGGGAGCCCGGAAGGGAGGCTTCCTAACAGTGGTCTGTCTTCAGGCTGGCTTCCTGCCCAGGCTGCTGCCAATATTCAGGATGGCATGTTTTTAAAGGATTTAATGCAGGGTGTACAGGGTCTCACTACACAGATTGGACTTGTAGTGGGTCTCCTATTTTCAGCCTTTCAAGCCCTGGAATTACAAGTGCATGCTACCAGGCCCAGTGTCAGTCTCAGTGGCCTTCCCAGTGCTCTCATGGGGTGGGACCAGCACAGCATGACTGATACCAAGCCCTGGTCCCTGAGCTTGTTTAAGCAGATGCTTTAATCTGCTGAGCTATCTGGCTGGCCCCAGGATGGCATTGTTAAATCAACATCAACAGTTTATGAAAGTGTGTGGGAAGCTTTTTCTTCTCTAGGTAACAGGTTCTTTTTCCTCTGGATGCTCTTTTAGGACTTTTTTCTTTTTTTCTAATTGTTTCCAACATTCCCACCCTCCTGGTACAGACATTCTGCATAATTTCCTCCCCTTGAAAGTAATGAAATAAGCAGTCCCATAATTACATCAGGTTCCGGGCACAGGAGCAATGAGGCTTGGTGAGCCTGACCTGATCACGTGAGCACAGGAAGTGGGAAGAGGCGAGCTTCCTCCGAGTGATGTGAGATGCACACGGGACGAGAGGGAAGTCTCGATTATGTGCTTTGGACGTGAAGGGAACTGCATGGCAAGGAGCAGAGCTTCCTGAGACTCTTGCTCCCAACCCCCCTTGTGACTTGTGATAGCCAACTGTACCTTGATACATTCTGTTTTCCTAATTAGAATTCTACTAAAAAAAAGAAGAGAGAGATACTAGAGTTTTTTAATCTATATTTATTATAATATTTCATTTACCAATATTACTACATAATTATAATTCTTGATGTCTGTATATTTTTTGATTTTTAGAAATGGTTTGTTCATTTTAATGAGAAAAAAGATAAAATAGCAATGAAATAGTTTCTCAACAGGTTAGTAGGACAGTTACAATAATTAATACATTGCATATTGTTGTCTTCATAATAGTACAAGAGGCAGACATGATATCTTGTCTAAACAATATTAATACAAACCTTTCTTCTCATTGAACTAAAAAAAAGTAGCTATATATCTACCCTAACTATCTTGCATATACATATATATTTTTTTTCACAACAAACAGTCCTTTATTTATATCCCCTCTATATTAATAAGCTGAGCTATAAAAGGCTGAAGTCAACAACTTTGGACAATTGCCAGGTGTGCTGGTATTTCATTACTACTATGGACTATTCGACTATATTGGGTTATTTTGCTGAGTTCAAGTACCTACAGTCTTTGGACTGGCATGAAGTATGAAAAGTTTCTTTAAAAACTTCTTCAAATACAGCTTCTCTAACATCTGTGACAAAACAAAAAAGGTCAATGCTCTTTTTTTTTTTTTTGGTGCAGGGTCTCACCATGCAGCCCACATTCATAGTGATCCTCCTGCTTTTTGCCTCCCTCGTGCTAGGATTAAAGGCATGTGCCACCGTGCCCAGATTGCATCACTGGCTCAGTGCACCCAAAGGCGGGGCTGGCGAGCCATGTGGAACCAGGGATCAAACCCTGGTCCCTGGGTCAATGCTCTTTATTTTGAATGTTTTCAGGTTCAGCCACTCTGTACTTTTGTGTACAGTCATATAGGATCTTGGAATTCAGCTTCCCAGCTGGGGACAAGAACTGCTGACTCTCTCAAAAGTGTGTCCTCCTGGGATGCTTGCCTACTCCAGCCCACCAGTGAGTGGCCTAGGGCAAGCCTAGTGATGAGAGGACAGTGCCTTTCATAGACTTAGTGCAAGGATTCTTTATGATTCTGCCTAAAGGGCTGAGAACAGTGTACACTGGGCACTCAGTAAATGTTAGTTATTGCCATCACTGTCTTTGTTGTCACTGTCAAAGCTCAGGAGGAGTTGAAATTGCTTTGATCTTTTCCATCAAGGTTAAAATATCTCTGCTTGCAGTTGACATAACCTTACACATAGAAAACTCTGAAGACTCTACTGAGAAAAAAAAACCTGAAAACAACAAGAACGACAACAAATACTGTTAAAATTAATCACCCAGCATGGTGGCACATACCTGTAATCCCAGCATTGGGGAGGCTGAGGTGTGAGGATCACTGTGAGTCTGAGGTCAGTCTGACCTACATAGTGAATTCAATACCAGTCTCAACTATGTATCAAGACTCTGTCTCAAAAACAAACAAAAACACTAATAAATTTAATGAGCTTTCGAGATATAAAACAACATTCAAAACTTATCTGTATTTCTATACACTAATAACACATTATCTGACAAAGACTTTGAGAAAACCTTTCCATTTATAACATTAAAAAAAGAATATAGGTTAACCAAACCTATAAAACACTGATGAAACAAATTGAAGAAGATGTAGGTCAGTGGCAAGATACCTGGTATGGTTTGTGTCTGGGTGTCCCCCGAAACCTCATGCACTTTCAGAGGGGCCTTTTTGGAGGCAGCTGAATCTAGAGTTTGTCATTGACTCGTAGTGCAATGCTGAGATTAAGGGTGCTGAGATTAAAGGTGAATGATTGCTGGATCAGTCCACTGATTGGCTTGGTGCAGCCCTAATCCCAGCAGTCTGAATAAGATGAAGGGCAAAGAGGCCCTTATCCCTTGTTGTTCTTTCTGTCTTCTGATGCCTTAATAGCTATTACACCAGCGTAGTATGGATTGAAACTTCCATAAACTGGAGTTAAATAAACCTTTCCCTGTTTAACTTTGAGTGTCAGCTATCTTGTTCCAGCAATGTGAAAAGAAACTGAGACAGAACTTGGTACTGAAGGTGGATACCTGCTGTGAAGTTGCCTGGCCATGGGGCTTAAGAGCCCTGGTAATTAATTTGGGAAGGTATTGAGACACTGGCAGAAGGGGCAGCCCCTATGCACTATATGGGAGACTCTGGTCAGAGCCCAAAAAATCAGAGCCCTGCTGGGAATACTGCTGGGTAAGGTGAGGCTCAGGAGGCTGCTGTTTAGAAGACCTGCACTGGCTGCTCGTCCCGCGTGGCATGTTTTGTGTTTTGGTAAGAAGTTAGTTTGGATTTTGCTTGTGTTTAGAGGTTTACTTGGTGGCAAAAGAATTTCAATGCAGTCTGCTGTTGGGATGATGGCATGGTTACTGTTGAACGCTTTGGACTGGTTCTATGTTCTGTGCTCAAAATTAAGAGTGAAGAGCCTGCCGGGAGATTTGAAACATTTCACAGGAGGGAAGGCTAGGGTCCAGCTGTGGATTGCAAGGATCAAAGAGGAAAACATGATAGTTGAAAAGGAACAGGACAAGGAAAAATGACCAAGGCCTTTCTCCAGAAGGGAAGAATCTATTTGAAATGCGGGAGATTCCTGGGGGTACATCTTAGTGTTGCTGTGCCCTGTGATTAAGTTGGTGAGAAGCAAGGATTGTAATTGTGATAGCTCTTTTAATATGATTTTAATGTAGTAGATATATGTTTGTAAGTAGGTTAATTAGTCAAAGTATTATGGTTTTAACCTGAAACTTTGGTTAACCTTTGAGTGTTTTGCTTTTAGTGTGGAAATGAGTGCAATAAGAATTGTATATGTAGGGCCGGGGATATAGCTTAGTGGCACAAGTACCTGGCTGGCAAGCATGAGGTCATGAGTTTGATTCTTGATACCAAAAAAAAAAAAAAAAAAAGGAATTGCATATAGGTAGTTGTTAGAGTAATTTAAATCTGAATAGACTGAAACATGTTAACTTTTGTCCTACTGGAGACTATGGCTTATGGAAGTGTGTCCAGTTATGAAGTTGGCGAGGGGTAGATTGTGGTGATTTAACATGGGCAGCACGTAACACCCAGGAACTGAGTCGCATGGGGCTGGTGTGGGGGGCCCCCCTGAGGGTTGCTGCCAGTAGCCAGGAGGACAGCTGGAGGGGAAGATGTGCATGGCCAGCCCCTGGAGAAGCTGGCCATGCTGGCTTTCCTGACAGCAACTTTGTTGCTATCATCATCAGAAGAGCTCAGGGGTCGCTGAAGCTGCGGGTGGCTGTGGGACTTCTGGGGGAGCCCTGGTCCTAACCTTGAGTGTCACCTCCTGGCTCCAAGGCAGGTCCCTCGGCTTGCTGGAGCAGACATCCTAGCTCCACCTCTGACCTTCGGGCCTTCCTGGAGCAGGTCAGATCCTTGATGCAGACGTGCATGAGCCACGGCCAGGGGCTCTAGGCTTCCACCTGGATTCTTTGGGTCTCATGATGTGGACCGTTCTCCAGCACTTCTTACAGTTTGCCCTTTGGGTGAGTATTATAAAATAATTCTATAGGTTATGTGTCCTGTATTAAATTTATTCCCTTGTTAACCTGACTATGACACTGGATCATATGGAATTTCTAATTTCAGTTCTTGAGAAATCTCCATACGTATTTCCACACTGCACTCCCACGAACAATGAGCAAGGCTCCTTCCTCACCACAGCCTTGCCAGCATTTGTTATTGCTTGGTCTCTTAATGATTGATTCATATTCTTCCTGGGGTATGACACAATCTCAGTGCTGTTTTAATTGCATTCTTCTATATTTAAAAAAATTATATATTTGATACAGAGTCTCGCTACTTGTAGCTTGGACTTGTGGTGATCCTTCTGTTACAACCTCCCCAGTAATGGAATTCGAGGCATGTGCCAGCACGCCTGCTCTTGGTGACCTGCTTAGCACTGCCAGGGAGGGGACCAGCATGGCATGCGGTACTGGGGATTGAACCTGGGTCCTCAAGCTACCCAAAGCAGGCCCTTAGACCACTGAGCTATCTTTGTAGCCCCATTTGTCTATATTTCTATTGGGCAGAGCTACCTTAGAGAAATCTAGTTTTGTTTTTATTTTTTGGTGGAACCAGGGATTGAACTCAGGCCCTTGTGCTTGCCAGGCAAGTGCTTATTCTACTAGGTATCTCCCCAGCCCTGTTTTTATTTTAAAGAGAATAAAAATAACAATAATAGTTTCAAAACAGGTTAGTAAGTTATAATAATTAATATATAGTGAATTGTTGTCTTTGTCATAGTTATTCAGAGTATAAGATATGGGTGTGGTATCCAACCTGAACAATATTAGTTCAAACCTTTCTTTTCAATGAACTAAAGGAAATTAACTGTGTAACTATCTTAACTATTTTATATATATATATATTTCTTTTTCCATTTCCTCCATCAGTTTGCCTTTTCTTTTGAACTTTTGAACAGTTACTTCCTAACTTACAGTTGTATTATGTTACAGTATCTATTGAGAATCCTAGATTTTTTGTTTTGTAAAAAATCATCCATACATGTGCACTCTTAAAATAACTTTGGGGGGTTACTAACAACCTACATCCTTTGCCTGAGTTCCCATTTCTGTCTTGTAAGCAGTTTAAATTACCTCTTTGCTTACTGAAGTCCAAAGTCTCTAATGATCTGGTGGTTAAGGAGACTATAAAAGCTGCTGAGAATGACATAGCCCCTGTGCTGTCTCTCTCTCTCGCTGGGAAGTGAGCTGGCTAATTGGTGCATGGTCTGGAGGGTGCACATTTGTCATCCCAGGGAGAAGTTATTGGAATTCCACTAAGCAATGCCACTTCCAGTACAATCCATGGTGAGAATAAAGAGACCAATACATATCTGAATTGGGGGGTTCTGGGGGGTCCTAAGTCCAGCCAGAGCAATGGCTAACCAGAGCAAAAGCCTCAACCCAGGCCCAGACTCAGATTTTATTAATTCATGAAGAGGGGAGTGGCTCAGGGATGAGTGACTGTGAGAATGGTGGGAGGTAGGGGAGTGTCGTGCGCTGGGCTAGGTAGGAGGCCTGGGATCACCTCTGCAGTACTCTGGGAGGAGGATCTGCGGACAGTAACCTGCATAGCACAGTTTGAGGAAGTATCTCATGTTTTGGCGTCGGTGCTTCAGCCTTGATGCCTCCCTTCATGCCCTGAGGCCTCCTGGGTTTTCGCCTTCTCAGTGGCCTGGCTCACGCTTATCATCAGCGCCTAGGCCCAACCCCCTTGCATTGCTTAAAATCAATTGAGGGGGTAAAGAAATACCTTAGCTGGCTCTGCACCTATCAGTACATGGAATCAGGGCCAGGTTTATCCAGTACGGAGACAACCACGCAAGAGAGCCACGTGGGTGGTCCTGCGCAGTGTGCCAAAGGCAAGGAAACAAGGCACTTTTTAATTCTAGCAGCACATGCCTCTCTTCTAATCCTTCTGTAACTTTTGTCTTTTAGAAGGGTGGGAGATGGTGGGTTGGGAAGTTGAGTGGCCTGAAGCAGGATTGGGAAGGGTTCTAGAACAGTTAGGTCTTCAGACAACTAGGAAAAGACAAACACAGTTCAGCACATGGTAAGCATTTGCTGGCATTCCAGGGTCCACGTTGCAGGAGCCGGTCATCTCAGTCTAGGTCAGTGGGATCCAGGAGAAGTCAAGAAAGAAAAGAGGGGCACCTTCACTCACAGAGAACAAAGCAGAGTAAACGGATGACCACAGGGCCCTCGTGGGCCCTCAGCAGGCCATGCTCTAAGACCGTCTACAGGGGCAGTGTGGGAGGACCCAAGTTATTTTCTTTTTTGAAGCAGTCAGAGTCTGACAATGTATTTTTCTTTTCTGTCACTTTTCTTGTCACTTTGCCATTAAGAAGCAAATGAGAAATTAAGTAGAGACTATGGAGACCTGCTTGTCCTCCCACAGATAACGTGTGGATATAACATCTAAAAATGTGTCATTCATTTCTCTCTGCAGAGACAGTGTTCTGAGTACTGCACCAGTGACATTTCCTGAGAATTATTATACTGTGTGCATAAAGAATGCTCCCTAGATACTATAGATTTCAACTTAGTGAGTGCCTTAGAACATTCTGAAGATGTTGAGATTTTTTAACATCTCACTTCACATGTAAATAGAATCATCTTCATGCACCTTCGCCAGAGCTCAAAGTCCCCAGATAAGAGCTGAGCAGCAGGAATGTTCTCGGGAGCTGCTCCTAGGCATGCGGGTGGTGTGTGCTGCTGCACATGGCTGGCACACTGGTAGCAGCAGGAACCGGTGCTCCAGGGGTGCAGGGGACAGACGGAGAGAAGAACCTTCAGTGACACTGCCAGTGCTGTATAAAATTAAGTACATTTATCGGTACACTTTAGGTATGCATAATGATCATGATACATGACGCAACTTGATTCTTTTTCCCCCCACTCCCCTCCCTCCCTTCGACCTCTCCTCACCTCCCCATTTACAAAAGCTTTCACTGTTTTCTTCTTTTCTCATCATTTTGTTTTTTCCCTTCCTGCCTTCCCCCATCCCTAGTTCTCCTTCCCACTTGAATACTTTCTTACTATTTCCCAGTATCTACTGTGCTTTTTAGTCCTTATTTATACATTCAATTTCTCATGCCAGAGAAACACCGTGGTGATTACACATGTGTGTCTGGACCATTTCGCTTAACAGTATGTCTTCAAGTTGCATTCACTAAGGTAAATATGTCTCAAGCTTGTCTTTTTTTATGGCAGAGTAGGGCTCCATTGTATAAAAAATCTTCTTAGCCCTTCATAGTGGTGGCATTTTGGTATTGTTTCCAAGACGCAACCATTATAAACTGTGCTGCTATAAACATGCATGCACATATATCTCTGTGGTATGATGCTTTTAATTCTTTCAAGAAGATATCAAGAAAGAGAGAAGAGCTGAGTTGAAAGGACTCTCTAGTCCTTGCTTTCTGGGGAATCTCTATACTGATTTCCACAGTGGTTCTACCAATCTGGATGTCCACTAACAAAGAAAAAGCATTTCTTATTCCCCAAAACTCCCCCAGCATTTGGTATTGGTTGATCTCTTGATGACAGCCATTCTTTCTGCAGTGAGATAGAATCTCAGTGTTGATTTAACTTGCACTTCTCAAATGAACAAAAATGATGAAAATTTCATCACAGATTTATTTTCACTTTCTACTTTTTCATCTGGGAAGTGTCTATTCATTTTAGATGCTCATTTTTAGATTGGATCTGTAAATTTGGGGGGTCTGATTTTTTTTTGAGTTCTTCATATAATCTGGACAGTAGCCCTTTGTGTAAGGAACAGCTACTGCCAGCTTTTAAAATAAACAGCCTTATATAGGGACTGGACTAAAACATTCTATGCTTGCAGAATAAATTCCTGTAGCTTGTCCACACAGAGAAAAGAATTTTCTTCTCCTCTTTGAGGTCCAGAAAATGAAATGTAGGATTTATTATTTTTAATTTATTTTTTAAAGAAAATAAAAATAATTTAGAAATTATACAAAATTTCACTAAACAAGATGATGAGAATTCAACAATGGTTGTTATACTGCATATTGCTGTCTTCAAATTAGTCGTTCAGATTACCAGGTATAAGCATGAAAACTTGGTTAAATTCTTTTTTTTAAATTTAAGCATTAACTCTTCCTTTCAATAGTCCAGTAAAAATCAGCAGCATAATTTTTTCAGCTATCTTGTGTGTGTGTACATCCCTTCCTTCTTTCTTTTTTTTCTCCTTTCCCTCATCCAAGTTGATCCTTCCTTTTAGCAGTTTTTTTTTTTTTTTCTCTTTCACGGTATCTATTGCAGCTTTCAGATTTTATTTACTCTTACAGGTTCTTACACTAGAGAAACAATATGATGTTTACATGTGTAGGTCTGATTTATTACACTTATGAGTATATCTCTAATTGTACCCATTTACCTGTAAAGAAACTTCTAGTTTATCTTTTTATAGCAGACTAATACTTCATTTTATAAAACTTTCATATCTTTTTTTCCATTCCTTAGTTGATGGGTGTCTGGGTTGTTTCTAAGATTTACCTATGAAAACTTATGCTGCTATAAACATGGGTTCACATATATCACTCTGGCATAATTTCAGTTCTTTTGGAAAAATGCCCAGGAGGGGAATAGCTTGATTGAATGGGACCTTCAATCCTAGCTTTTTGAGGAAACTTCATAGTGATTTCCACGGTGGTTGTACCTGCCTGCACTCCCACCAACAGTGGAGAAGGGTTCCTTTTCTCCACAGCCTTTCCAGTATTTGTTGTTGGTTGACTCCTGAATGATATTCATTCTTTCTAGTATAAGTTGATATCTCAGCATTGTTTTAATTTTCATCTATTAAATGACCAATGACATTGAACATTGTTTCATATGTTTATTCGTCATTTGTATTTCTTCATTTGTGAAATGAACATTCACTTCAGATGCCCGTGTTTGGACTGGGACTTTGAATTTTGGCAGCCTGATTTTTTTAAAAAAAATTTTTTTATATGTTCTAGATAGAAGTCCCTTGTCTGCAGGACAGTTGGCTATAATTTCCTGCCAGTTCATGGATTTTCTTCTTATTCCATTAGTGATTTCTTTGACATGTAGAAACTTCAAAAAGATGAGATCCCAATAATTGATTCTTTGAAGTATCTTTCCCATGTAGTTGGATTTTTGTTCATAAACTCTCTACCAACCCCTATGTCCTCCAGATTTCTATCTACTTTCTCCTCCAGAAGATTTAATGTTTCAGTTTTACTATTTAAATCTTTAATTCATTTTGACTGTAATTTTGTACATAATGAAAAGCATGGGTCTATTTTAACCTTTGGCATGTGGAAAGCCAGTTTTGCCAACACCATCTTTAAGCTGGGGATTGTGATCTAGCGAGATACCTCAGCAAACTAAGCACTTGCTTTGGTAAGTGCAGGGACCAGGGGTTCCATCTCCAGTCCCCCTGTGCCAGCCCTGTCTCAGGGACGCAATGAGTGGGTGAACAAGTCCAGGTGTGGTGGTACATGCCTGTAATCCCTGTGCTGGGGAGGCTGAAAACAGGAGGATCACTATGAGTGTAAACTGTATAGTTAGACCCTGTATGAAATACATAAAATGAAAAAAAAAAAAAACAAGTGAACAACTGGGAACTGAACTTGGGACCTTGCTCTTGCCAAGCAGGGACTTATGCTGCTGAGCTGCATCCCTGATTGTAGCAACATTTATTAAACTGGCTACCCTTCTTCCAGTGAATAATTTTGGCCTCTTTGTCACTGAGGGCTCAGTGTGTTTATAGTTGTGCCTGCATCTTCTACTGTGTCCTATTGATCCTCAGATCAGGTTTTTTGCCAGTACCATGCTAATTTTATCATGGTAGCTTATAGTATAATTTCAAGTCAAAGATCGTGATGCTTTCTGCCTTGTCTCTGTTGCTCAGGATTGTTCTTGCTATTTTAGGCTTATTTTGGTTCCAGTTGAATTTTAGGAATCTTTTTTTTTTCCCTCGATATGTGAGATATACTAATGGTATTTTAATTGGGATTATATTAAATCTGAGTAACAATTTGTGAGTATGGCCATTTTCACAATCTTGGTTCTTTCCATCCAGGAGCATGGAATATATTTCCATTTTCTCAAATCCTCTTTGATCTCTTCTTTCAGAGTACCATAATTTTCATTGTATAAATCTTCTATTCCCCTTGTGAGATTGATCTCTAAGTATTTTCTTTTTTAAGGTGTTACTATGAAAGGTATGATTCCTATAATTTCTCTCTCAGTGTATTCGTTGTTTGTGTATAGAAATGTCATTGATTTTTGAGCGTTGACTTTATCCTGCTATGCTTCTGAAGTTGGTTATTAAATCTACAAGTCTCTTCGTAGAGTCTTTGGGTTTTCCATGTAAAATATCATGTCATTTGGAAATAATGATCATTTCACTTCTTCTTTTCCAATCATTATTCCTTTTATTTCTCTCTCTTGTCTAATTGCACTTGCTAAAGTTTCCAGAACTATTGAACAAGAGTGGTGAGAGTAGGTATCCTTGTCCTTTTCCTGATTTTAAAGTGAATGCCTTCAATTTTTTCCACTTAGGATGATGTTTACTGTTGAATGGTCATAGATGGCTTTTCTCAGGATGAGGTAAAGACAATTTATTCCAATTTTCTTTTCTTTTCTTTGCAGAACCAGGGATTGAACTCAGATCCTTGTGCTTGCCATGGAAGCGCTTATTCCACTGAGCCATCTCCCCAGCCCCTTCCAGTTTTCTGAGGATTTTTATCATGAATGAATATTGGATTTTGTCAAAAGCTTTTTTGATATATATTAAGATGATCATGGGATGTTTTTCCCTTGGCTCTGTTGATTTGATGTACTTTGTTTTTGGAGTTGCATATATTAAACCATCCTTGCATTCCTGGGATGAATCCCATTTGGTCAAGATCTATAATCTTGATGTTTTACTGCATTCTGTTTGCCAGTATTTTATTGAGGATTTTTCATGTACCTTCATTATGGAGATTGACCTATAGTTCTCTTTTTGGTTGAGTTCTTTTCTGGTTTTGGTACCAGAGTAATACTTGCCTCCAGGAATGAGTATGGAAGAATTGCTTCCCTTTCAATTTCTTTAAAGAGTCTGAGAAGAGTTGGCATTAAATCTTTAAATTTCTTGTGGAAGCCAGCTATGAGTATATCACAACCTGGGTTTCTCTTTGTTGGTAGGCTTTTTTTAAAAATTGCATAATCAATTTCATTGACTGATATGGGTAATTCAGAATTTTTATATCTTGCTGATTCAGATTTGGTAGTTCATACATATCTAGGAATCTGTTCATTTTTTTTCTGTGTTTTCCATCTTGTGAGAGAAAAGATTTTGAAAATGGCTATTAGTGCTTTGAATTTCTATAATGTTGGCTGTGATTCACCCTTTTGATCCCTTATTGCATGAATTTGAATTTTTCTTTCATTTTTGATAAGATTGACTAGGGGGTTATCAATTTTGTTTACTTTTTCAAATAACCAATTCTTTCACTTATAAATTCTTTGCATTATTTTCTGTCTCCATTTATTTCTACTCTGATCATTATAACTTCCTGCCTTCTTTGTCCTTTGGGATTGACTTGCTCTTCTTTTTCTAGGACCTTGGTGGAGCATCATATTGTGTATTTAGGCCCATTCTGTTTTCCTGGCATGAGAATTTACCTCTATAAATTTTCCTTTTAAGACAGTTTTCATTGCATCGCATAGGCTCTGGTAAGTTGTATCTGCATTTCCATTGAATTGTAAATGTTGTTCAATTTCTTCCTGGATATTATTTAGTTTCTATGTGTTTTTGGAGTTCTGGATGTTTCTTTTTTTTTCAATAATTTCCAGTTTCAGCAAACTTTGGTCAGATAGTGTGCAGGGAGTAATTTCAATTCCTTTGCATTTACTTAAGCATGATATATATGCTAGCATATGATTTGTCTTGGAGAATGTTCTGTGTGCAGCTGAGAAGTGTATATTCTCATGCTGTTGGGTGGAACACTCTGTAAAGGACTCTTAAGTCCATTTTTTCACAAATTTAATTCATTTCCATGTAGTTTATCTTACTTAGTTGATCTTAGTTGATCTCTTTCTGTCAATGGGGTGATAAAGTCCCCCAGTACAATTATGCTATTGCTCATTAGATTTTTTCATTGCTGTTAAAATTGGTCTTATAGGGCCAGCCAGATAGCTCAGTAGACTAAAGCACCTACTTAGGCAGAGCGCAGGAGCTGGGGTCTGATCTCCGGCACCACAAGCTGTGCTGGCCCCACCCTTGGCATGCCTGCAGATGACAATTGAGACTAGGCATGGTAGCACAAGCCTGTAATTCCAGTTCTTGGGAGGCTAAAGACAGGAGGATTACTGAGTCCAATCTGTATAGTGAAACCCTGTAGACCCTGTATATCATACATTAAATAAATAAAATTTATCTTATGTAGTTGGGTGCTGCTACATAGGGTACATATATATTTATAATTGTTATATTTTCCTCTTGCACCTTCCCCCTAATAAGTATGTAGTGAACTTCTTTATCTCTTTTAATCTCTCTTGATTTGAAGTTGACATTGTCAGCAACCAAAATAGCTACTCCTGCTTTTTCCTGTTTCCTGGAATATTGTTTTCCATCCTTTGATATTCAGTTTATTAATTTCTTTTTGAGTTAAATGTGTTTCATGTATGCAGCATGTTGTTGGATTTGTTTTTTTGATCTACTCTGCCAGTCTGCTTTTTTTGATTGATGAATTGAGGCTATTTACATTGATGGCCATGAATGATATGTGTTGGCTTATCCTTGTCGAGTTATTTTCTTGCTATAGGATTCCTACTCTTCCCCTCTGCTTAATTTCTGGTTCTGCTTGGTGGTTCTTTTCTATTGTTGTTCTTGAATTTTTGGTCATCTTTGTCTCTTTCTAAAATATCTGTCAGTAGTCTTTGTAGGATTGGTTTGGTGGTCATGAATTTCTTCAATTGTTCTTTGCCATGGAAGTGTCTAATTTCTTCATTAAATCTGTTGTTTAGCTTTGTAGGGTATACCAATCTGGGTTGGAAGTTGTTTTCTTTCAGAAAGGACTTGAAATATCTTACTACTCCAGGATTTTCTTGATGTGATGGCCTGTGTTGAAAAATCTGCTGTGATACTGATGGACTTTCCATTATATGTGATCTGCTTCTTCTCTCTTAACACCTTTTGATATTCTGTTCTTTTGCTGAATTTCTGGGACCTTGGGTACAGATTTATTTAGAATATGGCTAGTTGGAGTTGTATGTGCTTCACATAACTATATGTCTTATTTTTCCTGTTTGGGAAATTTTCTGTTACTACTTGTACAATCTTTTTAGGTCATTTGTATTAACTCCAGCTGTTTTGGTGATACCTATTAGCCTTATATTATTTTCCTTTGTGTCTTGCAGCTGTTGCATTGTTATTTCCTGGTTCTTTGTTATTTTAAAGAGATCTTTCCTTTCAGTGCTACCCTTTTAAATGTATTTGGTACAGGGTCTCACCTGCAGTGCTGTCCTAAAGGTCTGAAATTCTATGTTCAGTTTCATTCAAATGGTTTTTCCAGCTTCCCATGAATTCTTAATGTGTTGGATATCTGTTTCATGTATTCTAGTTCTTTTCTGTATTGTTGATTCAATGTTTCTATCATTTTCTTATTCTCTTTCATTTTTTTCTTATTTATATCTTTAGATGTACTGAGCAATTCTTTCTTGATCGTTGTCATTTCTTTTTGATCTGAGAAAGTATTTCTGATCTGATTTCCTGCACAGCCTGATGGACTTGTTTCTTTACTTCAGTTGCTATCATTTCAGAAATTTCAGGTGTGTGACATCCAAGTTTTTCCATTGCCTTGTCTCCTATACTTGTTTTGGGTGGGCTAGAGGTCTGAAATTGCCTTTTGTTCCTTTCTTTTATTATTTTTTAAGCTGCCAATAGCAATGGTAGGTGGGTGGGATAGGGGTTAGCAAGGCTCTCAGGAGAGTGGGATGGCAGGGTAGGCGCACCAAATCTCTCACTATCTGGGGTTCAGTGTGGCTTCCACTTTACTGAGAGCAGGTGAAGCTGCACCTCAAGAAGGATCCAATGATAATGCACGCATGAAGGCCAAAGTTCTGTAAAGCTCTCTTAATGGTAGATTGGCACAGGATAGGGCTCACCAAAGCTCTTGCAAGTCCCCATGGCAGTCCTCCACGGTCCTGGTTTCAGGTCTCCTTGGTAGTCTTCCAGACAAGGATGGGTGGCCTGGGATCAGCTGAGCTCAAGTTGGGAGGGGGTAAGGTAAGGAGGCCCACCATAGTTGTTATTTTAAAATATAAGGATATGATAGGTTAATTCAAACAATGTAGAAAAGTATAAAGTAAAAATGTGTTTTCTTTCTTTGCCTTCTAATTTCTCAAAATATTGGCATTTTGCTGATTGACTGTCTTTTCCACTTATTCAGTATGTTTTCCATGAACTTACACATGCATGTTTAGTGTATATAGGGGTACAAGGGGCTTTTTCCTTAGATTTTTAAAATTACAAATTATTCAGAGGGCTGGACAAATTTCTCAGTGGATCAAAGTGCCTGCAAGCAGGTGCAGGGGTTGGGGGTTCAATCACCAGCCTGCCATGCTGGCCTGACTCCTAGGCACACTGAGATAGCAATTGAGACTGGGTGTGGTGGTGCAGCCCTGTAATTCCAGGTCTTGGGAGGCTGTAAACAGTCAGATAACTACAAGTCCAATCTAGTAGTGAGACACTGAACACCCCATAGACCCTTCCCTAAAATACAAAAACAAAAAAAAGGCCCAAATTATTCAGTATGTTTAGCAATATATCAGGAAGTTTTTCTAAGTTAATTTATCTTATTCTTTTATGTCTCTGACATATATCATTCATTTACTCAATTTCTTCTTTTGAAGACATGATTTCATTTGCAATTCTTTGCTAGCAAATGCAGTGATTCACAATATGAGAAACATTAAATCATTATGTAAGGGAATCAATCAATGAATCCTCATGTAGTCATAATAATGGATAACGATCATTAAATATATGGGCCAGAAGCACATGTAGCATGTTTAGATCTTAAATATAATCTTTTTATTTTTTTATTTTTAGGGAAGGGTCTACAGGGTGTTCAGGGTCTCATTACTAGGTTGGACTCATAGTGATTCTCCTGTTTATAGCCTCTCACGAGTTGGGATTACAGGCCTGCACCACCACACCCAGTCTCAATTACAGTCTCAGTGCACCCCAGGGGTGGGGCTGGCATGGCAAGACCAGTGATGAATCCCCGGCCCTGCTCCTGCTTGCTGGCCCTTTAATCTGCTATTGAATGAAAAATATGCAGAAGGAACCTGTTATGTACAACAATTAGACGTAATACTATATAGTGATTTAGAAATGTATAAACATAATAAGCATTTTAACAGTTGAAAATTTCAGAAAATATCCTGATACATAAGTTTGTAACTTGGTAGTATTTTTGTTTCTTTAAGATATAAAAGATATGCCATCCAAGACAAAACCAACAAATTTCTGCTTCTTTTCCACATGACATGCTTTATAAGAACCTACTAATTTGTGTGCCAGCTTTGAATTATTAATCAGCACAACTAATTATTTTAATCCTATTTCAAAAGGGAGGGATATAAGAAACAAAATTGAGCAAGGGCCTAGCAAGCACAAGGACCTGTGTTCAATCCCGGTTCCACCAAAAAAAAGAAGAGAAACAAAATTAAGATTGTTCTCTGAGTATAGCCCTTGACTGAATGTAAAATTCTAGAAGACTTCAGAGAGGACGCGGCCAGCTCATGATTCCCTTGCTCTCGATGCTATAGTTTCATTTGGAGATGGCCAGGAATCAAGGACAGTTTGCAGTCAGCAGTCTTCATTCACAGTATAAGCCTGTTCTGATTCTTGAAATTGTGAATATGCCCTGACAGGCCCTAGAAACATTTTTGGAGTACTTCAGATATGAAGCTTGAGTAGTTTCATCCATCCTAAAGAAGAATAAAATAATCAGCACTAAGCAAGTCTGTGACTTGGAATTTTAAGTAGAAGAGCTGACGTATTTTATGTGGTATAGCTAAAGAGGCTGGAAGGTTGGAAGCTACGAAACATGGAACAAACGGATACTGTGGGCGCCCAACTTCTGGTGGTGTTGTGAAAGGTGTCATGGAAGGTGACCTCGTGGAAGGTGACCTGCCACCCATGGACAAAGGTGCTTCCACAGCCCAGCAGCCAGGACCTGCAGCCCAGCTCATGGCCTAGGACATGGTCAGCAGCCAGATCCCCACCCAGTCTGGGGTCCCCTTCTGCACCCAGCAAACCCACCTGTGAGGTGGTTGTGAACTCCTGCTGGCTTGTGTCCTTTGCCCAGGGCTTTGGCAAGGGCAACTGGAGCAAAGTTAAACAGGAGCTTTCTCCTTTCCTCCTTAGCAAAGTGGAGCAGAGATGGTCTACAGAGAGTTATGCAAACAGAAACACCCCACGCACCCACCCCCAGTGAAGTTACCTTAAATGTGAACCAGTTTCAGAAATCTCTAACAGAAGTCACCCACCATCTAAGAAGGCTCGGGGTTCAGTGGGGCAGGGAGACCAAGGGAGGAAACTCCAAGGCGGAGTGTTGGCTCTGGTCACTCCCCTGCCCCAGAGCCCCAGTCTCCCCAAATTCTGTTCAGAGCCTCGTGCCCTCAACTGTCCTCCTTGTGGATTATTAAAAGTTAAAGCTGAAAGTGTTTCAAAGTCCCTTTGGCTTTTTTTCTTGTTCTAATAGGTTACAATGCATGATCACTCTTGCAGAATGTGTCACCTTTCTAACACAATTTCAAAATCCAGTGTCATCCAAAACACACTGTCATGGTCACTGATCCAGGAGGCATATAAGAACTTGCTTGGGCAGCACTGGAAATTAAAACTGAGGCAAGATCAGGAAAGTAGAGCAAAAGCTTTAATTAAAAGGGAAGAAAAAAGGGGGAAGGGACTACAGCTCGAAGACAAGAAGAGCTGAAGCTGGCCAAGCTCTGACCAGAAAACCACACTGGCCCATGAGCAGACAGAAGAGACGAGATTTTATGGTGCCACTGGGGTGCCCATGTGGGAGTTTTCCACTGGCTCATGAGTATGGAATGTGTTAGAAATGTCTTCATGTTTTAAGAAATTTCCTATCTGTACAAGATGTGGTAGATATTGTCATCTTTGGAAATATGGTAGCCCCTCTGCTATTACAGGCCAACTGATCCCTGAAGTCCCAGTAGCAGGGTAAAGGGTGCACTACATACGTTGTTGCAGAGGATGACAGAGGAAAATGACATCTTCACCTTCATGGTGAAGCCCTCCATCTTTTGGCCCCATGAACATCTCTGTCTTAGTCCAAGACTTTGGTCTTTGTAGTCTAATGAAAAGTCACATTTATTATATATCCTCACTGAATGGGCCCAGTACATGCCAGCATACAGGGCTGAAATAAACTGCATACACGAACTCCCCTGCCTCACCACAGAAAGATAACTAAATGTGCATTTCAGTTCAAATTTAAGAACTTTCTCCTGTGACCAGATTAAACAGGGTTGGCACATGGAGGAGGCAGGTGCCCCATGGTAAGTGCAGAGGAAAAGAGTCACACGGAGACTTGTGTCAGGAGCCGGGGCTGTCCGATCAGACCTCGTATTGGACCTTACCCAGCACAGGCAAACATCTAAATGCGAGGAGTCCGAATGTAAGACAGCCTTTGCCTCCCCCTGCATGCTAGGTAAGACAGCTGTAGCATCATGATGAGTACCCTTTACTTTCGACACAAAATGGGAATCGTGGGGTCTGTGTCCATTCCTTCTGATGAACATAGCTTTTATTTAGCACCAAGAGATGATTTCATGAAGAAATGTGGGTCCTGTGCTGAAAAATCTTAGTACTTTTTTCAAGATAATCCAGTTTTAATATAAACCTACTGATTCTTAAACATGTGACAAATTAAACATTTTTAAAGCTGCAGGCAACATGTGTGTCTATATTACATTTCCCCCAAGGTCAGTCTGTTGCCACTGTAACTAATAATATTTAAGGTAATGCTAACTCCTGAGATCCTTGAGCTATTTGCCTTATAGTGCAGCTATCATCCAGCGTTTGACTATGATTTACAAATTCTTATGTTAATGACAATGTCCTGGGTTCACAAGCTCTCTAGCTTTAACTCTTAAACAAGGGAATTAATTGGTGCTGATCCTATTTTATTTCACTGCTTTTGTCATTGTCATAATTCCAACACAGTCTTAGCTGATTGTTTTTACATAGCTTCATGCACTGCAGGCATGACGAATAACACAAAACATAAGCAGTCAGGTAATTTTATTACAACTTTGAGCCCAGAGCCCAGCTCCACAGTACAGCAGAAACGAATTGAATCCCTGACCAAGACAGTAAGCACATAGGTGGTGATATCGCAACAGATCCAATTTTCAGTGATCTCTCCACAAGTCTTTCCAACAACAGTAGAGAAGCACCATTTGTAAAGATGGTCATTTTATCACAGAGCAGATAAGTCAGGTGGAAACATAATAGGCAGGCAGCCAGGGCTGGGCCCTCAGGGGAGTCAGTGTGGAAGATGAGAATCCATCAGGACTGTGGCTGATGGCGCATCTGAAAATTAAAGTCAGGATGGCTAGATTTCCATGCTTCCCTAAGGGATTACAAAAGTTTGGAATGATTGCTGTCACTCTTTTTGAGATTTCCCATTATCTCATTGGAGGTGAGCCATCCTCTCTTACCCACTAATACTAAAATTATAGATTACTAATCCAGAGGCTGTGAATATAGCTCAGTGGCATAAGTGCCTGCCTGGCAAGCTCAAAGTTCCCCAGGTTGATCCCCAGTCCAGAAAAAAAAAGTATTGACCAAGGTCAATGATGTTACCCATATGCCCTTACTACCTTTAGATCAATGTTACATAAGGTTCTACCTTTGCACTCCTATTCGTTGATTATAATTTTGACTCATGTTGTACCCACCTCATGAATTTGCTCTATAAAATTTCCTTTGTGAGATGGGCTTGTTGGCAAGCCATTTGGGACTCCTTCTGTCTCTGCAGTAATTCCTATTCCCCTTTTCTCCACTAAATTTTCCAATTCTTAACCCCTTGTTCTTCAGGATTTATTTTTTGATTTTGTGAAACACAAACTTATCTGACATCTAGTATTTCCCTTATATCAATTTGACCACAAGACAAAAATGCCTAAAAATAGAAGCTCTTAACTTTCTATAAAATGATTTCTTCTCTTCATAATAGCAGGAGCTATTTTTTATTATCTGGTATGTGGGTGAAGAGAAATTCCCTTCTGCCCTCTGATAGCTCCATAGTGAGTCTGCTGAAATAAACTGATAATAGATCACCAGGAGAAAAGGTTTACAAATCAAGCTTGTCTGACCTCTTCCTAGGGGAGATATAGGCAATTTTAGAGGAAGAGCAATGGTTATTTGGGGAGATGAATGGACTAGAAAAACAAATAGGTTGCAATGAAGTCTGTCTGCATTCTGAGTGTGGTGTCAACTCTAGTCTACTTCTCTGTAACATTTTCTGCTGATAAACATTTGGGAGGCTGAGGCAGAAGGATTGTTGTGAACTCAAGGCCAGCTTAGACTACATAACAGGACCTTGTCTCAAAAAACCAACCAAACAAACAAACCAAATAAATAACATGTAGCTCAGTGTCCTGTAATAAATAAAAAAATAAATACACAGATGGTTATCTAGGGAAAGAGCTCCTAAGTGAATGTTCCCAATAGTTGCTTTCTTCATGTAGGTAAGAAAACTTCAGAGAATACCCAAGGACTCTCAATTTGAAGTTGGAGGAGGAATTTTTTTTTTTACACTTTTAGCTGATGCTGTATGTAAGAACACAAAATTGTCCATATATAAAGCGTACCGTGTGACTGTTGATACTCACATATATTGTGTTTGAATTAGGTTAAACATATTTATCTTCTCAAATACCAAGTATTTATAGTAAAAAAACATTCTAATTCATTTCTTCTAGCTTTTTGTAAAATATATTATATTAATTTTTTTATTTATTTATTTATTTATTTATTTATTTATTTATTTATTTGGTACGGGGTCTCACCAAGCATCTCAGACTCATTGTGATCTTCCTGTTTTCAGCCTTCCAAGTGTTTGGATTACAGGTGTGTGCCACCACACTGGGTCTTGGTGGCCAGCTCAGCATGCTGGCAGGGCTAGCATGGCATGGGATGGGATGCCACGGATCAAACCCTGGTCCATGTGCTTGCCTAGGTAGGCACTCAGTCCACAGAGTTATCTTGCCAGCCCTTCTCAAATAGTATGTTATTATCTATTGTGATCCTGTGGTGCAGCAACACCTCAAAACTTTTTTCTTTTATTGCAGTACCAAGGATCGAACTTGGGACTTTGTGCTTAACAAGCAGGTGCTTATGCTGCTAAGCTATATCCTCGGCCCCACCCCAAACTTCTTGTTTCTGTCTAAGTAATCTAGGAACCATTGGTTAACTCTGCCCATCCTCCCACCCCTCCTGGCTACCTTCCACAGCCCCTGGTAGCTACCATTTCACTCTCTATTTTGGGTTCCATGGATGGATGAGAACATGTGACGTTTGTCCTTCTGTGCCTGGCTTCTTTCCCTCCACATAATGACCTTCAGTTCCATGTTGGCAGAAATGATCAGGTTTCACTCATTTGTACAGTGTCACAGTGTGCATGTCCGGTGGCTCTTTCTGTACCTATCAGCCAGTGAGCACCTAGGCTGATGCCACACTTGGCTCTGGCAGCTACAGATGTCATAAGCATGGACCTCCAGATGTCTTTTCAGCGTACTGATTTCATTCCCTTTAGTTACAGCCCAGTACTCGGTTGCTGGGCATTATGGTAGTTCCACTACTCAATGCGTCTGTTATTGGGGATCCAACCCTGGGCCTTGGCACTCTAAGTAATCGACTACTGAGCTATGTCCTCATCTTCCATTGTAACATTTTTGAGGAACCTCCTGTCTCTTTCACTTTCCTTGACATGAGACAACACCCAACACCTTCAACATAAAGCAGAAGGACTTTATTTTGGCCTGTGTGTTTTCAGGAGTTTAAGTCCATAGCCAGTAAGCTCCAAGGGCAGAAGGGCTCATGGGAAGGCTCCAGCAGAGGAAAGCCGCTCACCATGTGGGAAGCAGAGAGAATCGAGCGAGGATTGGAGGGAGGAAAATACGCCTGTCTCTGTCATGAGCAGGGACCCATGTTTTCCATCCAGATCCCTCCTCCTAACACCCAGCCAGATATAGTGCCCCTGTAATTCCATACACCCTACCTCTGAGTGCATGGCGCTCTGGGGAAGTCAGATACAGCCCGTATTCTTCATACTGCTCTCCCAGTGGGTGTATCACACAGTACTAATTACATAGTTCTGGCATGCAGGGTTTCTGTTCCTTCACATCCCTGCCGGCACCTGCTACCCTTTGACTTTTTGATGATAGGCACTTTTACTAAGGTAAGGTGATACCTTACTTTGGTTTTGACTTTTGATTTTCTGATAATCAGTAATGTTGAACATTTTTTAAATATGTTAGCCATTTTTATGTCTGTTTGAAGGAAAATCTTATTTAGTTCTGTTGGCCTTTTTTCTTTTTAATTATACGTAGTTTTGTACTGAAGTTTTGGACTTCCTTGCTTATGCTGGATAGTAACCCTTTGCTAGATGGTCCACCTTGTGAATGGTTTCTATAGTCCAATAGATTGTCCCTTTGCTCTGACGACTATTTCCTAGGCAGAAGTGTTTCAGTTTGAGGTATCATTTATCTGCTTCTGCTTTTCTACCTTGAGCTTTGGGGTCTCCCCCATGGCGGTCTCAGTGATCTGGAGGCAAAGTGATGTAGTGTCTGTCACTTGCTGAGCTCCAATCCTGGAACTTGGGACTGGGACAAGGGGAAGGGAAGTTCTTCCACCTCTCGGTTCCTGTTTCCCTGGTCATCTCTCCACCAGAAGCCCTGCACCCCTGCTGGGGCAGGACTACAAACCCCAGCTTCTTTCTGGGGTACACCGAACAACTCCATTCGTCCCTTCTGAGATGGCAGCATTTCCTTTCCCCAAGGGCCAGGACCTCCTCTTCAAGCTTCTGAATCCTCTGAGCCCCGACTTTCCTTCTGTTTCCCCCACCACTCAAGCTGCTTCCTGAAATTCTGTTCCATTCTTGAATCTCCTTTTGCTTTCACTCCTCCTCCATTTCCAGCATTAAATTTTCTCTACTGAACTACCAAGTGCAATTCCTGCATTCCCAAGTGAAACCTGACACAGATGACTTTGGGACTTTAGGACATAATATTTACTCATTGGAAAAGTACATTGTAGGTGAGTATCAGTAATATCATTGCCAAACTGAATTTTATAGCTTCATTTGGATAAAAACAGATGGTGAAAGAATAAAGTTGAAATTATGAGCAAATGTAAGTTTTAAGACATGAATTTCCATCTCCATCTTAGTTTTTCATGCTGTATTTCAAATGTTTCTTATAAATATCATTTAGGTCAATTTTAATTTTTTAGACATATTCAGTCTATTCAATTACTGTAAAAGATATATTTGATTTAACTTTTCCATTTTATCTTAACTTCTAAAATTTTAAATTAATGATTTTCCACCTTCCTTTTAGGTTCAGTTATCTTATTTTCACCCTTCTTTCTCTAAGCAATCACACTTCTGGGCTATATTCTTAGCCCAGCTATATGATTTTTAAAAAATGAATATTTTCTTTGTTAAAGACCAGAGTTTTAATATGCTGCTTTTCCGGTGCTGCCGACCTCATTCATATATTTGTGCCAAAGAATCTTTGAGGGCTACTAAGTTGGCAGCATAGATTAACAAAAATCTTAGTATGAGACCTGCTGACTCCACAATGGTGAGATTGCTCTTTGTAGATGACACCCACCCCCAATCATCTCTAAAGCATCGAGGGGGAGCCAGTCTTCTCAGGGAACACTTTTAAATCTTAATCATTCTGCTAGAAAAAAGCGTATGGACTGAATTAGTGTTTCCCTCTTTGCATGTTTCCATGCCCTTCTTGCGCTGGGCTCCATCTTCCCTGTGAAGAGCACACCGCCTACACTGTCAGTGTCCTGTTCCTGTTTCAAGCTGTAAGCCAGAAGACTTCTGCAAGCCCTTCCTTGCCTGTCCCCTACAAGCTTGCTCTCTTCCTTCTCCCCCTTCCACCCTTGTTGGCCTCTATTATGGCCCCTCTAATCTGGTTTGCAATGACAGTCTTCTGCTCTAGGCTATGAGCTCCTTGAAGACAGAAAATAGTTTACCTTTGTATCACCACAACACTGAAATTTAATAAATGCTAGCTGTCACTTGGATGGTAGTGGTTTGTTGACAGCAACATGTTCCTGGCACTTCTTTCAGGTTTGGCCTTTCCTAAATTAGCAACAGAAAAGAATCGCATGTAAACACCATCTTTACTAGAACTAGTAATGTCTCCCCATCATATTTGGGGAATTTGGTTGAGGCCTTCTGTATCTATATTTCTGCTCCTTAAGTTTCCTCTGGCTGCATTGACGAATGACCAAGCACCTGAAGCCAACTTGCCTATGGGAGCAAACATTTTGCAGCATGCTGATGGGCAGTCCTGATGGCTGAAATAATTTCCTCTGAGGATTCCATAGGGATGAGCCAGGTTTTAGTGGACTAAAGCATTTTTTGTTTTCAGAGATACTTTCATGAGTTCCTATCTTTAATCTAAGCATCTTCTTAATTTCCTCTCTCCAAGGCCGTTAGCAGGCCAGCACCACAGTGTTCCCAACCCCACATCAACTTGTCCATGCAAGCACAGGGAAGGCCGAAGGTCTGAAAGAGAAAGGTACCAAGGCTTAGGGTTTCTGGAAGTTTCTGTGAACAAACACACAATCACTTCCTACTCCATCTAATAAAAGCATCTCTGTGAGCATAAACTAGATAATAAAGTTGTGCCTCCCTTTTAAAAAATTCTATGGGAAGGGGATCTGAGACAGAGATGGGAGAGCTGGAAGCGGAAAGAGAAGTAAAGATGACCAAGACGTGATATGTGTGTATATCAGTTCCTCAAATGTCATTATCATGTATTGCAAACATATGCTAATATGTGAATAATAAGAAACTAAAGTAACTACTGTAAATTAAAAATAAACCATTGTAAAATAATTTCCATAAATCTAGGAAGTACCCATTTCTTTCTTTCTTTGTGTGTGTGTGTGTGTGTGTGGTTTATTTAGACAGGGTCTTCAGGGTCACACTACACAGATCAGACTCGTAGTGATTTTCCTGTTCTCAGCCTCACAAGCACTGGGATTACAGGGATTGCAGGCACATGCCCCTGGACCCTGTCTCAGAGGCAGTTTCAGCATGCCCTGGGGGCAGGGCCAGCATGCCAGTGATCAAACCCTGGCCGCTGAGCTCTGCCTAAGCAGGCCCTTTAGTCTACTGAGCTATCTGGCCGGCCCTGGAACTTTTCATTTCAAATCAGCATCTTAGTCCATTCAGGCTGCTATAACAAGAAAAAAATTAGATCAGGTAGTTTTTTTTTTCCTTAAAAATCAACTGATTTATTTTTTTTAACTTTTTAAAAAAAATTTTATTTTATTGAAATACAAATATCAATGAGACAGTTTTAAGATAACTTGACAAGATGGATTTGATAAATTAATACACTGCAAACTGTTTTCATAGTGTTTTGGTATCATAGAAGGTGCATACATGATATTATACTTAGACATTATTATAGCAGATGTCTCTTATCAGTAAATTAAGAGTGTAGCTGTTTACTTATCTTATTTTTTATACCTGAATCATATTACAGATTCAATAATTAATATTTTCTACCTTGTTATTTTCCTAGTGGTTGTCCATAGTACTAGGAGCAGACATAATATCCTGTCCAACCACCATTAGTGCAAATCTTGCCTCTCATAGAATTATGTAGAAGCTCAGTGTTATCTATCCCAACTGTACTGTCTATACACCCACATCATGATTCTTGCTTTCTATACCCCTTCCTTTCTCTACCTGTCAAAGGTGGGCACTCCATTGTCATTCAACTAATTTAGGTGCCTGAACTAGATGACACAATCCAACACAGTCCAGCATTCCACAACAATAGTGAGTTATCTGAAGAAGTTGTCGACCATAGCCATGTACTGCTCAACTTATTATTATGGCCCCCTGGTGTATACCTCATTTTTATACTTTCTGCTGGATGGTTACGACCTAGATAGAGCAAGACCTATATATTAACACATGTACTTTTTGTTTCTTATGAGGTCAGTGAAGTCCCCTCAGGGTTTATCTTGCAGTCCTATATCTTATTCTGTAGATCCTTTGTCCGTGTCATCCATGTGGATGAGTCACAGCCAATGCTTGACCAGTTTGCTTTCTGTGAGAGCCTGAGAGAAAGTTTCCTCTCCATGTGACTCTCCACAGGCACACTATAGAACTTCAATCTCTTTCTTCTGCGGCTCCATAATCTCCTTGTTCAGAAAATTTGGAGCTCAACTGAGTTTCATGATGTTGCAGGACAGGTTCTCCAATGTCCTGAGTCTTCGCTGACCCTGTAAGGCTAGGGCCAAAATGTTGGCTGGCCTTGTGGCTCTTCTATTTCTCCAATTTTGATCTGTGAACTTAGGTTGTTAACCTCTTCTTTAGAGGTATTTATTAATTCTTTTTCTGCAGTGTTTCTTCCAAGTTGGCTTTCCTCTGTATATTTCCAAACTTGTTTCTGTATTTCAGATGCTATGATTTCAAATAATTATTTTTTTTCAAAGAATTCTTTTTTGATTTCAGAAATTATATCTGCTTTGAGTTCCTCATGATCTTTCTGCTGTTGTGTCTTTGCTTCAGATGCTGTTAATTCATACGTTTCAGTTGGAATAGTGCTTTCTGCACTTGTTCTGGGTGAGCATTGTTTTTCCACCCAATGTTTCTGGAATTCATTCTTTATTTCAGATACTATGTATTCAGATATTTATTTTTTAATTTGGGGAATTACTTCTCGTTTTATTTCCTCTATAGCTTTCTGCTGTTGTTCCTTTGCTGCTGTATCTGTTAATTCATTCATTGCAGCTGAGCTAGTGTCCTCTGCCCTTACTGGTGGACTCGAGGTCTGGGATTGCATTTTTCCCCTCGTCTTTGTCATTTTGTATAGCATTGACCTTTGACCTTTGGTATAGAGCTTTGGTGCAGCTATAACCTTAGCTTGTTATGAGATTCGGGTGCCAGTCTATTAAGTGAGATTATCCAGGTATGCCTATCCTGGATCTAGCTGTTGTGTTCAGTTCCTTTTTGCTGCAACTCCTGTGGTTCCCCTCCTGTGGTTCCTTGGTCAGGCGAGCATGAACCAAACTGGGATGCAGAGCAAGTGACGAAAATTCCCACTGTCTTGGCTGGCTTTGGGGCGAGGATCTGGAAAATTGCTGGAGTTAGCCCTCCTGTGTCAGGCAGGTCGCTCTCTAGGTGGGCGGGCCTGGGCTTTGTTGGGTCTGCTGGGATCCCAAAAGGGATAATGGATGATCTTATTAACCGGGTAGGCTGTACTGGGTCGGCCAGCCTATGCTGGGTCCGGGTCTACAGGCCGGAACCTGAGAAGTCTGGGAAAGGTCCTTCCGGTGCAGTGGGCCTGGAGCCCTCATTCAAAGGCCAGGCTGCGCTGGGTTTCAGGCCATGGGGTAGGGCCGAAGATCGCTGACAAATGTCCCTCTGAGGGTGGCAGGCTTGGAGTTCTCACGGCAGGCCGACCTGCATTGGGTCTGGGGCCATGGGGTGGGACCAGCAATCACTGGGAAATGTTTCTCTGGCGTGGTGGGTCTGGAGCTCTCGTGGCTGTGGCCGAGCTGCGCTGGGTCTCAGTCAGCAGGGGTGAGGGGGAGGGAATCCCTTGGAAATGTCTCTCTGGCTCGGAAGGCCTGGAGTTCTACACTCACTGAACTTTGATGCCCAGGGAGTCGGGGAAATTCCCACTCGCTCAGCGGGCTTTAGGGCAGGGAATCTGGGGAGGTGCTGGTGAGTAGGTCCTGAGGTTTCAGGCTGGTCACTGGCTTGGAGGGCTTCAGGCTAGGGATCCAGGTAGCACGCGTGGGAAGAAGCCAATGGCTCTCCCTCAGACTCACTACAAACTCTCTGATCTGGGAAGCCCGATGAGTCATGTAAATTCCCACTCACTGGGAGAGCTTGGGGCGGGATCCAGGAGGCCCCTGGAGTCAGCCACTGTCTAGGGCCGGTCTCTCAGTCTCTCGCGCTGGGCGGGTGTAGATAGGATGGAGTCAGGTAGTTTTTTTAAAAGCCTTTATTTATTTATTTGGCACAAGGTCTCACTATACAGCTCAGACTTGTAATGATCCTCCTATCTCACCCTTCCCAGCACTGGGATTAGAGGAGTGCACCACCACATCCAGTTTCAGTGGCCAGCTTGGCATAAGGCTGGTTCTTGAATCTGGGTCCTTGTGCTTGCCAAGAAGACACCTAGACCACTGAGCTATCTCCCCACTCCATAGACTCCACAGTGTATAAACAATAGAAATTAACAACTGACAGTGCAGGGTTTAGGAAGTCCAGGGTGCTATCATATCTAGTGTCTCTTACATGCTCATTCCTAATGGATGATGACTTCCCTGTATCCTCATGTGGTAGAAAGTGGCAAACAAGCTCTGTTGGGCTTTTATTTTAGGGGCACTAATCCCACCCATAAGGGTGGATTCTTATGACTTAATGATTTCCTCAAAACCCAACCCCTTAATATTATCACAATGATGAGGTAGATTGAGGGAGCACAAATATTCACATCAGAACAGTGGTGAGTTTATTTTTCCATTCTCAACTGTTATGGAGGGAGGTAATGACCCAAAGAAATTCCCCAAGCTGGCCAAACAGATCTCATTTTTCCCTGACTGTGACTGTATCAGAGGCCATGTTCATTAGTCAGGCCAGCCCATGCCTCAGGAATGCTCCTGTGTTCTCCACCTAAGCACAGCTGTCTTGCCCTGCCCCACCTCATCTTTCTTCTTTTGCACTGGGGATTGAGCCTGCATTCTTTGCACTGAGCTACATCCCCAGCCCATCCCCTTACTATTTTTAATTTTGAGACCAGGTCTCCCTAAGTCACTGCATTGCCTGCGATGGGCTCCAATCTGTGATTCTTCTGCCTCAGCCTCCCAGAGGGCTGTGATTACAGGCTGGTGCCACCTGGCTCAAGAACAACAGCATAATAATAATTATTATCCTTTCAAATTTTATTTATTTTTATTGGACTTTTTGTCAACAAAAAGCCTTTAATGTGACTTGTTCTCAAACAAGCCTCTGATGGTATATCCCCACATCTTTACTCTTCAATTGTAGCTATTTCTGACTGCTCACCAGATTGTGAGACTCTTATATCCTTCTCTCTGTTCCATAAACAGAATGGCCGCAATCTGGGCTGTGGCGTGTGCATCCTCCCTGGTGAGCTGAGAATAGCATGATGCCTTGGGCTTTCTCCTTGAACATACTGCCAAAGCTGGGCCCAGCTGAGCTAGTTCCTGAGCATCCTCCTCTGGGTCTACCCTTCAGGCCAAGCCCTACCCTGGCTACTCGGCATTTACATCCATATATCCATGGAGAGGGGCTTAGGGAAGTTGGTGCATACTGTCCTCTCTCTCTCCCTGATTCCTCACATAATGTAGGAAACACTTGGAAGATTATAATATGTCATAGGTACACTAAAGTTAGCATGGAGGCCAGGTATCAAACCTTCAGATATGTACTAGAGAGGCAGGCACAGGGGCAGGATTCTTAGTGCATCTCTAATATCAGTCCCTGTCTTACATTTGCGTTAAAGACAACTTTGCCTTACCAGGGTGTTGGTCATTCATCTTGTCTTCCAGATCTTCATATGCATAACCAAATAAATTACAGTCCATATAAAAGCAAGAACAGAGACTGAATACCTCTAGAATTTCATCCTCTCAGCTTATGAAATTGTGAGAAATTAGTTTCTGTTGTTCATAAGCTATTTAGTTTATATGTTATAGTAGCAATCCAGACGGGCATGGGCAGCCACCTCTGTTCTGTGACAGTCTTTTTGTGCAGGTATTTTTATCAGATGTAGGTCTTTGAAGACCTTAGGGGTTCACAGGGAACCCATGGTGAGGTTGGGTGTGACAAAAAAAATGTTTCAGGATTTAGGAAAAGGAAGTAAGCAAAGAATGGAGGTCCAAAATGCCACTCCAAGTACGGTAGGTACAGAGGAAAACTGTACTCTTAAATAAATATTTCTTTCCAGAAAACATGGTAACTCTGAGAGATCCACAGCCTCATGTGGCACAACAGTGGGTCATGCAGGCCTCCAGGAAACTGAGTCCCTTAGAGGCCTCTTGCTATGTCTACTGATGATGGGAACCATGAGCAATACTGCAATACTTGTGCAGTCTTCAGGTGTCTAGTCTATTAGCTAAAGGAAGAGTGATTGTTTATCTTTCTTATCTCTTGGGTAAACAAACTTCACTTTCCACCTCTTGTGGAAGTCAGCAGTGGCCACATGCCTAAATTCTGTGAAAGGAACATAGATGAAGGCAGTGTGTTCCAGTTTGATACCTCCAGTTCAGGTATCAAACATGTGAAGTCATGGAAAATTCAACTTCAGTGCAATCACATTAGAGAGAGAGAGGAGATAAAGAGACACACAGAGAGAGAGAGAGAGAGAGAGAGAGAGAGAGAGAGAGAGAGAGAGAGAGAGATGGAGAGTGAGATTGAGATTGTAAACTGGGGCCTTGAATCCCAGGATGGCAGAAGTATTATAATCCTAGCATGCTGAGAGACTGAGACAGGAGGATCTTTAGTTCAAGCCCAGCCTGGGTCAATTCATAACTTAGCAAGACCCTGTGACCCTGTTTTGGAATTAAAAAAATGTAAAAGGGATGGAAATGTAGCTCAGTGCAAAGGCTCTGGGTTCAATCACCAGTACTGCAGTCAATCAATCAATCAATCCATCTATCCATCCATCAAATGGAGCCTGGCACTCAGCACACTACACTACTCTGACACTGATCAGAGCTGCTCACAGCTGCGTCCAGAGTTCTCTGCAGCAATGACCACAAGTTGACTGATCAGTTTTGCATTCATGAACTTTGTCTCTTCCTCCCAATCTTTGTAGGTGATTTTCATTCTATAATCCAAGCACTTTGTTTAAAAACCACACTCTTCAGTTTTACCCAAATTTGTGTCACCTGAAGTACACTTCCTAAAAGCAAAATAATGCTTTTTTCATTGTATAATCTTGGAAATGGCTGGCTAACAAACCTTCCCAATTGCCTGCCACCATATCATTCTATCTGCTGGGTGGATATTGCTGTCTAATCTTGTAGCAGATGGACATTTAGCTTGATGGAGTGTTCAGTAGATCAAGGTTGGAGTTTGCAGAATTGCTACAACAGCTTGTGCTGCTCCTTGCCTTAAGGTCCTCTTCACTCCAGAAGGCAAAGCACATGTCCTTTCTGAGCTGAATAATGGCAACACTACAGAAAAAAGAATGTGGAAAGAGACAAAAGAAAACTTTTGCCCCACCTATACAAAAATTGCATAGCATGATGCCTTGGAGCCCTGATTTACCCATGGAGGCTCTGGGGGTTGGATCCCCAGAGGCTGAGGCCAATCCAAGCCAACCAAAGTCCATGGTAGAGAAGGAGGAGAAAGCGGCCACAGGGAATGGTTTGAGACTTGGCCATGAGAAGAAAAGAAAGGCTCAAGGCAGCAAGCCAGCAGAGAAGAATAAAAAGGAAAAATTAACTCTTACTGGTTCAGAATTTGAGGAGATTGTCCAGACTGTGCTATGCAAGTCCCTCAAGGCGTGTGTGGACATTTCCTGTGTAAGGCCAGCAGTGTGCATCCTTCAGACAGAGAACCAGGCGTCATTGCTTCTGCTACTGATGAGGATAATGCCAGTGGGGAGAAGGCGGTGGCACCTCATGCACCAGAGATTCCAGCTCTCTGGAAGGTGAAGTTACCCCAGAGGTGAGTGCATCTGGGTCAGGCCAGGCAATTCCTGCACCCTCTGAGAAGAAAGTTGGCATAGAATACATAAGCAAAAGAAGCAAGGAGGCTCAAGATGGAAAATGGAGACAGCCCAAGATGGACATGAGCACAGACAGACAGACCAACTAGAGGACAAGTTGTAGAATCATTCTCAGACCAGGGACCAGACAAAAAAAAAAAAAAGAGAGAGTGAGAGAGAAATGGTTTTGGCCTGGGTTCGGTGCGCTGCCCCAAACTGTAGAAAATGGAAGTGGCTGTATAGGAACATTGACCCTCCGGTGTTCCCAGATAATCGGTCACCAGAATACAGACTAGGATTATAATTGCTCTGATATTCCTGAGGAGACCTGGACAGGGAGCAAGAGTGAAGTGGTCTATGCCTCCTGTATCCCAGAGTGCATCATCTGGGCTGAGCAGTACGGTTACCCCGGGTGGCCAGGCATAGTAGGGTCTGATACCGACTTGGAGGAGTACTTTCTTTTTTACATCTCATTTTGACTCTCCTCTGTCTAAGTACCACGTGAAATTTGTTTCGACAGTTTCTCATGCTTGGATTCCAGCAAGCATGCTAAAGAATTTCCAAGAGCTGTCCCTGGAGCAAACAGAAGTGAAAGAGTACAGGAACAAGGACTACATGCAGAAACTGAAAATAGCCGTAATGATGGCTTATAAAGCTGAGCAGACCAGCATTCAGGGGCAGGCTAATTTGTTTGGTTTCTGGAACTGATACTGTAGATCTGAAAGCAATGAAGACAAACAAGACCTAATGCTGCCTGGGTCTAAGAGCTCTGAGTCCAATGTGGAGAAAAAAGGTGATGAGTTAGAAATGGAGGAGAAAGAGAAAAACGACCCAACTTTGGCTGGCCCCAAGTCAGCCACCATGAAGACCAAAAATCCGAAGCTGAAAAGGCATGTCAGCTGGATGAGACAAGATCCTGAAAAAGAAGGTAACCATGTGATGTCAGTACAGTGACTCCATAGTGCACGCTGTACACACAATAGAAAAGGAAGAAGGGAGCGGGGATCCAGGTCTGCGCCAGCCAGGATCTAAGAAAAGATTTCACGCTCCCCAAAGCAAGACTTCAGCAGTTGTCTTGTCTGAGGAAAAGGAAGTTAGAATATGCCAAAGGGCCTTGGCCCACTGCTCACCATAAGGCCTTTGCTTTGGAGGGAAAAGAAAGAGCTGGACTTGAAGAGTCATTGGATCCTGGCAGTGTCTTCCTTGGAGATAAAGCCTCCATTGAGCTTTCCCTGGAGGGAATCATGGAAGATATTGGAAATAAGTCAGAAGAAAGAGAGGAGCTGGGGAACTGTGATGATGAAGGGCTTCTCTGGGCCTCCTTTGATAAGCAATGGTGTTCTCCTGCTCTCCTCTTATTCTCTCAAGCAACAGGGAGAGCCTTTCAATTTACTGCCTGGCATACTCCTAAGTATTTGAGTTATTAATGGCTACAAAATCAAGAGCTTCTCAGTTTATGTTAACAAAGTGGGTTGCATGTGAAAAAAACCAAAAACACAGTGTTTTCGGGCAGATGGGCACATTAGATAGAGTCCCCACAAGACCATGGGAAACAGCACCTGGCCCTACCCTGACAGCTGGGGTCATGCCCTAAGTAAATTACTATGTTAAGCCTCTAAAATTTGGGGATTTATCTATTATAGTAGCAAAGCAACAGACTCACCTAGCTCTGCCACGCATGTGAATGACTCTCCTTTTCCTTTCAGTTCTCAAAGTGCAGCTATGAATTGAAGTAAATTATTTCAGGGTAGGTCCTTTCCCCTTCAAACTCTGAAAAATCATGCGCCTGTACTTTCTGTCTCCATTAAGTGTTCAGTTTTTCACCTGTTTTGTTTTGTGTCTAGTTGTCCCCGCAAAACCTCAGGCAATCATGAAATGAGCTGTTAGAGTCTGTGATTGATTCATGGTCCAGCGCTGGGGTTATGGGTGAGAGCGCTACACCTGCCTGGGGTGAGGTGGGGGTAGCCTGCAGACGGTGTAAGAAAGGGAGAGCGGTTTGCTCTCCCTTCTTCCTGTTTACCTTTGTTGATTTTGCTGTTTTCTGTTACCATGAACAGCTGCCCTCTTCCATGTGCTACTCTTCCTTGGAGCCAGCCAAGTGTGCACTGAAACCTCTATAAATAATATGCTAAATAAACTTTTCTTCCTTAATTCTTGGTATCAGGTATTTTGTCATAGCAATGAAAGAAAAGTAACAGAGGTATCACCCAAAGCAATGAACCAAGGACAGCATCCTCTGCCCTATACTAAAGGAGGAGTTATTTTTACCAACTGCTTAGATTAACAAAAATCTAGAAAAAAAATCTCTTCAAACTCTGGAAGCAGTGGGGGGGTGCATAGCTAGGAGCTTCTGTGCAACAAGACTGAAAGGATTTCACCAGGTGTGGTGGCGCTCACCTGTAGATCCAGCTGCTCTAGAGGCTGAGGCAGGAGGTGTGCTTGAGCCCATAAGGTCAACAGGAGTCTGGGCAAAACAATGAAACCTTTGTTTCAAGAGGAGAAAAATGAAAAAAAAAAAAAAGATGTTAATATAGAGCATTGTGTGATTTTTTTTTCCTTTTATATTTTAGGGAAGGGACTATAGGGTGCTTGGGGTCTCGCTACTACACTGGACTCGTACTGATTCTCCTGTTTACAGCCTCCCAAGTGTTGGGATTATAGGCGCGCGCCACAGCGCCCAGAGAGCATCGTAGTTTTGCAAGGCCTACAGCAGCAGCCAACAGTCTTTGAGCTGAGCTCTTCAGAGCAGCGCTCAGGCGTCGAGGCTCCCTGGAGCCCGCTGGGGAGCCACTCCCGGAGCCCCCGTGGATGCGGAGCAAGGCAGCTACTGACGCTGCCTCAGACCGCAGAAGCAACGGCATTCCTCGCACTCTGTCGTCCCAGATCGGGAAGGGGCTGGCTTCAAAACACCTTGTTCTGACACCATCTGTGCTAGCAACTCATGTCATCCAAGTGTTCTCACATATGTGCTGGTGACTGGTGAAAACTGGAGCTTCTGCAGTGTAAGAATTTTAGAAAGGAAAGGTCAAGGGTGCTGGGGCCGGCTCCCTCCAGCCCCCAGAGCTATACGTTAGTATGCCCCCGCACCTGTTCTGTGGAGTCTCTTTAGTGGCCTGACATCAGCGGAGTGGGAGGGCTTGTACCACAGACACTGGCAAAAGCTGGAGGAGGAGCGAGCACGGCTAAAATGAGCACTGTGCGAGCCCATGCACAAGGACTGGCGGGAAACTTTCAGAAACGAGCAAACATTCCATGAATGTCACAAACAGTACCTCTTTAAAAGTCCTTTGTCATTGTACAGCACGGGCCTGGATGCGCTTGCAGTCAAAAGGCTGGGGTCGTGGAAACACGCAGCACAAAGGCATTCATCGGGGCATTAACAATGGAAGCAGCCCCTGGGAGGATGACTTCCCGAGCATCAGCAGGCTTGGCCATTGCGCCGGATAATATTTGTAAATACGCTTCAATCATGTAGTAAACAATTACAGCTAAAACATGTGCAAAGAATTCAAGTGCAAACATTTTTAAATGAATCATCTCAAATTTTTAGAAAAGTATAAAAAAAGGTCAGGGACGGCCATGATGTTAAAATTAAGTAATAAATACCTCAAATTAAAATAGTAAATGGATTTCAGAGTAAAAGAAAGATGACAGAATAAGGGTTTCTAGTGGTCTTTGCCCCACAAAGGCATATTTTATTTTATATATTTATTTATTTAGTAGTTTTTGGGAAGGGTCTACAGGGTGTTCAGGGTCTCACTACTAAACTGGATTCATAGTGATTCTCCTGTTTACAGCCTCCTAGGAGCTGGGATTATAGATACTGTCTCAGCACACCCCAGGGGCAAGGCTGGCACAGCAGGCTTGGGAATCAAACCCCAGGCCCCTGAGCTTGCTTGCAAGTGCTTTAATCTGCTGAGCTATTTGACTGGCCCCATTTTTTTTTAAGTGAATAAAAAAAAAAATTTCAAAACAAGATGAAACAAAATCAACAATTTTGCATAGTTTTATCTTCAAAGTAGTTGTTGAGATTACCAGATAGAAGCATGCAAAATTGTTCAAAGAAAAACTATGTATTAACTATTCCTTCCAATAAACCGATAGAAATTAGTAGTACAATTATCTTAGCTATCCTGTGTGTGTGTGTGTGTGTTCCCTTTCTTTCTTTTTTTCTCTTTCCATTCCCTCATCTTAGTTGTTCTTTCCTTTTGAGCAGTTTCTTTCCCTGTTACAGTATCTGTTGTACTGTTCAGATTTTGCTTACAGTTTTAGTTTTCTTACACTAGGGAAATAATGTGATGCTTACATATGTAGGTCTCATTTAGTTCACTTGTGAGTATTCTTGCTGCATCTATTTACTTATAAAAGCCTCAGGTTTATCTTTCTTTATGGCTGAGTAATATTCAATTGTATGAAAATGCCACATCTGTGTGTATAGACAGTACAGTTGGGATAGATAACACTGTGCTTCTACATAATTCTATGAGAGGCAAGATCTGCACTAATGGTGGTTGGACAGGATATTATGTCAGCTTTTAGTGCTATGGTCATCCACTAGGTAAATAATTATTGAATCTTTGATATAATTCAGCTATAAAAAAACCTGTAAATATAATTTCATGTATG